>JAGSMR010000127.1:115000-410000 GCA_029286605.1 Sericinus montela | reverse complement strand
TGTTCCTGAATACATAAGAAGTTTAAATCATGAACTGCTTCTGTCATTTGGATTTTTTGTTAATTTCTCATCTATTTAAATATTAGGAAAGATTATTATTTCCTTATACTATTTACTATTTCTTCATTCATTTTTGGAGAAAGTTTTAAATATGTAAGCAATTTTTCTATGTACTATAAATACAGTTAATATACTCAGGTGTTACTTTGTAGAAATTTATTATTATTACCAATACATACATCAAATTTTTGAAATTAGTTGACGACCTCCATGGTCAACTGGTATACACACTAGTTTTCAAGATATCGCCAATTCTGTGGTCTTGGATTTGAAATCTGAACGGGTCAATATAGAAAACCGCTCTTACTATGTTTTTTAGGTTTACGGCGTAAGAATGTACTTTTCTTACCGCGGGTGTTGTAAATGGTGACTAAGAGTACCTTGAAAGAGTAGCCTTGGAAATATCTACACATACACTACCAAAAGATAGCGGTAAAAGAATCCCGAACAATAACTTATAATTTAAAAAACTGGTGACGGGCAGCAGCGTCTAAGGTATGACTTATCTGGTATTGCGATTATGACAAACTCTCCCTTTCGGGAGAGACTAAATACCTGCAGTGAACCTTTAGAGGCCGCTATGTATGTATAAATTGAATAAAACAAAGTCCTCAGTTATATAAATGAAAAATACATACGGATCGTGTATTTCTTGTCGGAATGTCTCGAAGCTCGTGTAGTCTGCGATGTTCGCCTCTTATATCTCATGATTAAATCTGTAATAAACACAAATACACAGATTTTAATATATTGAATATTTACAAGTTTTCTCATTTAAAATGGAAAAATAATAATTAGAAAATTATAATTAAGAAACTAAAAATGGAAATACAATTAATCTGATTGGCTTATCACCTACCCGTTTTTCCCAAATAAGCTTCTATGAAAATATGTGAAAATAGCAAATAAACAATTAATTAAGAAATTAAAATTAGTGTCAGAAGTGTATCAAATATCGAAATATTGATTAATATTTTAACTAAAAATTAAATAAAAAAAGCATCCTCTTTGTGATTAGTTTGCCGTATGATGTAATTGTATGAATATGTAGCTGTATCAAAAAATTACAGATTTAATTAAACCGGTCGGTTACGGGTAGTAGCGCTAAGGTACGAAATGGTTAGTGAAAATAAATATAACAAATATGAATAAAATAAATATCTTCACGCAATTAATTCCCTTTGACCCACTTTCCATCGACGATATTTTCCGGACAACGTGACAGGTGGTGAGCCCGTCGCCGTCTGTATGTCCAAACCAACGATATAATTCGTATATAAGTTTTTGAAAAACCCATTGGTACGAGCCTGCCACTTGGAGATCGAACTCGGGTCTCTTGAAATTCTGACCACCCAACCACTGGGCTATCGTGACGGTATAACAAATATAAACAATATTTATAAGTACTTATTTTTAAATTACAAATATATAGTCTAAATGTTTCTCATTGAATAGACAGAAATAACTTATAGAATACTATTTAATACATCGAAACCTTTCCGTGTATTATCAGCGTAAGATTTCCTATTGGTAATAGCAAACCACTCGTACCTCAGACGCTGCTGCCTATCATCTGTCTATCTCGGTCTAACTATTTCAGTATGATATTTCTATCGGTTGCCGCTTTAGTTGATGTCTGTTAAACAGGTGTGGCGCACTGGCGAAACATCCCCTTGGTCGCCTCTTACGACAGCCCGTTAATATTTACCACCCCGAATCTCCCGTGAGTACTATAAGAGAAGTCACGATAGGCGGGTGAATCGTGATTCGAGTAAAATGTCCGATCCCGAGTCCGAGTTCGAATGGAATGGCTCGTACCAATTGGCAGTTCGTTCGAAAGAACTTGATTGTCTAGACTTCGACTGACCCCTGTATTGGGAATGGCGTGAATATATTTTTTTTAGTATTATGAGATGCAATACAAAATCCAGGAAATATAGGAAAACAAATAAAAAACTATCTAGTAAAATACCAGACCGAAATTCATTAGGACCAACAAATCTACAAGAAAATTCAGGGGATTATAAAACAACAACATTAAAATTATTTTAAGCGATTTCAAATTGAACTACTTTTAAAGTTATAAAAGATTTTGACAGCGGAAAATTGTATAATCCTTCGTTTTTTTAATAAAACTTTAATTTATTGTCTTAAACATAATACCACTCTCTCTTGATATAATTATGTTCGAGCCTATATTATTTAGAAGCATAAACGTAGTAGAGTGACAAAGTAGCAACAACAATTAGTCTTAAGGCTAAGTTAATGTTCACCATATCCCGCAAACTTTGTAATGCGCTGTTGCGTAGAGAGACGTCGCTTCGTTCCAGTCTTAAGTTTCTATGTAGCAACATTATACAACTTTTGCTCGTTAACAAAGTTTAGCAAAGATCCATTTATTCACATTATACGGTACAAGTTAGCGACAGACGCAATACGAACTTCTGCTTAAATACAATTAGTTTTAAAATAGAATGTATTCTCCCCTGATTTACTGTATCCATTTGTTTTCTAGGAGTTGTGACTCAATTCTGTCTATTGCAACTTTAATGAATGAAATCAAGTCTCTAATTTTTTCATTATTATTTGTAGTACTAAATTTTGTCTTTGCAATTGACAGTAAAAACATAATCATAGTATCTACGGCGTCGATGGCCCAAAATGTATCAAAAGCTTTCTCATTTTTATTTCTTTTAGAATTAAAATAAGATATTAAAATAATAGAAATAGACAATTTTTCTAATTATTTCATGCATAATCAATATGAATGAAATAATTAGAATTAAATTAATTAAACACTTACCATCGCGGTGGCCGCTTATTTTAATAATAATAATAATTTATCATAGAGCAAATAAAGAAAAACACTAAATATACGTAACGCATTGGATTACAAAAAGCGACCTTATTGTTATACAGCAATTTCTTCCTGACAATCTCTGAAATTCACTTAAAACCAAAAAGGAATTAAATCATACATAAGTTTTAAAAATCCCCAGAATGTTCTATGTTCAGATCTGGGGATCGAACTCGAGTTTCTTGGCTATCGTGGCTGTTCTTCTTAAGTTACGGAGAAAATAAAAAAATATCATCTAAAATAAAAGGATTTTCGGATTTTATCGCGTTTTTTATTTATAGTATTTAGCAAACTATTTTTACTTCCCGACGTTTCGGATGGTTTACAGCATCCGTGGTCACGGGGGTACTCTAGGGTGGATTTTAGATGTGTAGTGTAATAAATATCATCTGACTTGGGCGGGATTTAAAATCGACCTCTGCCGCCTGGAGATATGAACATATCCCACGAGTCGCATCAGTTGAAATCTTTAATCTCTATTCTGCTAGATCTATATTTCTTCTATATTTCTTTAATCTATATTTCTGCTAGAAATTATGCTATGTTCTAACTCAATGTCCTTAGCTTTACAGAAATGAAAACATCAGTATGATAACGCCATCTAGATCATTACGGCTTTTTTTATTCCTAAGCCAGAATGCAGAATGGAACAAAAAGCCCAGCCATACTGGGCGTTTTGTACTTAAATAAATAAGAAATTGAAAAAACAAAACACGGTGTAGGTGACAGAGTCTATTTCCGCCCATGTGAATTGATTTTTTTATTTATTTAAAAATTAATTTATAACATTTAAACATTACCATTTTAAAAAATATTTATTAAAATTTTCCTTTTTACGTAGTCCGCTTTAGAATATTATATACTTGGTGATAGTGAAATGATAGCAGAACAAGACACCACACAAACTAAACTAAAAACGCTTCTCTCACAAAAATGTTAATCTGTGGTACTTAAAATGCCATTAGTTTTTTATTCTCTTGCAGTGCACTTTCTTATCTACAAACAATGCTGTGCATACGGACCGATATCAAAAAGTCGAGTAAGAATAAGGTACAAGTAAAAACTCCTTTACACTGCTATAACTGGCCAAGTAAAATTGTTTATACGGAATGAAAAATTACAAAAAAGTTTGTTTACGCCAATCCCAATACTGAGGTATATAGAAGTCTAGATAATTAGGTCCTATCGAACCACCTTCCACCGAAGACATTTTTGGGACGACGTGAGAGGCGATGAACCTATCACCGACTTTATGTCCAAGCCAACGATATAAATTGTATATAAGTTTTTGAGAAACCTATTGGTACAAAGTAACATTAGTGTTATGTTTGTAAATGAAGAAATGGACTAACTCAAAGGTTTTAATTTTAGGTTCAAATATACAACATTTTTTGTAGATAGACCTCGAGAGGATTTAGTCAAAGTATCCCTATTTTTACGGTAGCTAATTTGATACAATGAGACATTCTCTATTGCAATCTTTGTGGGCAAGCTAACGCGACAATATTGTTTGGAGGATATGTATTTATTTGTTCTCGTCTGATTGGGTTTATGTAATTACAAAACTTAACATTCATAAAGTACTATAGAATAAATAAAATATCATTAAACATATACGTAAAAAACACAAACGTACATACGTATCGACCTGTTAAAGTCCGCTGCAGGACATAGGCCTCTCCCATAAGGAGGATTTGCCATAATAAATACCAATACGGATATTTCGTATTCTTGTCTGTTTTGACTTTCCCGAAGTTCTTGTTATATGGGATGGTAATTTCCACTAAAATATCCTCGACTGTGCCCGGTCTATCAACACGATATCAGGCTTGTTTCCAAAATCGTCCTGTCCGATGATAATCTTAATTGAGCCTGGCGCGGTCATTTTCGAGCACGACCTCCGAAGAGTACTTAAAGCAAGGCAATTTCCGCTCCACGGCCGTATTTCAAGAGAGTTCCTGATGTCATACCAGCTTTCTGGCTAGTACTTTGTGCCTATGCAGATAGTCAGAGGTATAGCATACAGAGAGCAAATATTATTATTATAATATTACAATATTTGAAGTATTATTAGTGCACCCCACAGCAAAAAATTAATAAAGTTAATGAATAAGCAATTGCAAAGTATTTAAACATGCTTTTCTACCTCGAAATGATTTGCAATTAGCATTTTTTGCGAAAGTAGAAATTTTTGGAAAGGTCAAAATTATTTCCAAGTTTCCACCTATTCAGTTGAAATGTGAAACTCAACTTCGCGGATTCAGCGTCATCTACTTCCGAACTAAATTGTCCATACAGGGAAATTGCAAGAATTGTTCTTAATACATCAGTAAAAACGAGTTAATATGCAATCTGTTACGTTGGATAATTTATTAAAAAAATATTTCACAGTAGGTAGACAGCGTTTATGTCCAAGCCATTGGTTGTATATAATACCTAAATTGTATATAAGTTTTGAAAAAACCCATTGGTACGAGCCTTGGAGATCGAACACGGATCTCGTGTCTCGAATTCCAATCACCCAACCTCTCGGCTATCGTGACTAGTACTGATAATTTATTTAATACAAGAATTAAATATTTTCACTTAATTAATGACCATCGAAACTCATATAGTGCATGTTTACATGATTTCTAAGGAATGTTAATATATTATTTATTTATTTATGTATCTATTTGTTCGTACATATATTGTACGTACATATATTGGAGAAAAGAATACAAAGTTCTTATTTGAAGTTTTTAAAAATATGTACACACCCTGAAATAGTATATAGCAATTTGATTTTTGTTGATGTATATTTCTATAAAGTATAAAATTAACTAATGAATTATTTTATTTATTTCATTTCTTATTATTATTAAATACCCGCGAACTGCGCGCGCGATAAACACATCGATTTGCAAGCTTAGTAAATAAATAAGTTTTAAAGTGTTATAGTGTAGTAAATAACTTTGTTTTTGCATATTAATAAATCACTCAGTGGTATTTAAGTGGAAGTGAAGTTTGTTTACCTGTGCACTCGTGATTTAACGTTATATTTATATGAATTGCCTACTTGCTTTCGACGATCAGCGGTAGGCGGTCATTAGTACTTTGCGTAGTGTCACAGTCTAAATAATAAACATTGCATTGCTCCAGTATAGTAAAAGTTAGTTCAACTTCAACTAAGTAAATTGTTACTGATTTTAATACTCTGTGACACATATTTTAACACGATTACCGGTCTACATAATAATGATGTGCGAAGCATGTAATCGTTCTGTAAAAAAAGAAGAACTACTTTTATGCTCAGGATGCAAGAAGGGATTTCATTATCAATGTGTAAACATGCTACCATCTTTCTATAAGCAAAATATTACAGATTTAAAAAGATCATGGAAATGTCCTACTTGCATGAATATCACTAGAAGAAAATGTGATAATACTCCGGCTAGGGCACGGTTTTCACGAACATCGCCCTCATCTTTGGATGAAGCAACATTTACCCCTGAGTCTCATAATAATCCTGAAATTCTAGATAATCAGGAACATACGGAATCAATGAACTCACAGTTAAACTCACTCCTCCCTGCTGCCTTATCGCACTCGTCCGGTAACCCCGTGACAGTGCAACAGCTGAGTGCCCTTCTTGACACTAAATTCGAGGGCATGAAGTTTTCGCTTATGCAAGACATCAACCTTTGATGAAAAACAAATAGACGATTTAAAGGATGACTTTACGCGAACAACAGATTTTTGTCGTCACAACAAGTAGATCTACAAAATAATATAGAAGAGACGAACATAAAATTAAAAACCTTGAAAAGCAAAAGCAGGAACTTCAGTCTGAACTGTTTAATACTCAAAACCGGTTGAATATTTTAGAAAAAGCGTCAAGATGTCTGAATATAGAAATACAATTAGTTCCTGACAGACGAAATGAGAACATACTCTTATTAGTAAAGAAACTTCTTGAAATGATCAAAGCCCCTATTGCCGATACAGACATCGAGCAGTGCGTCGAACAGCCAAACTGAATCCTCAATCGAATCGTCCACGCAATATTTTAGTGACGCTGTCTTCAGAAAGGCAGCGAGACACAATTATATCCGCATTCAAAAGGTATAATAAAGAAAACAAAGCAACCCTCTGAATTCGGTAAACTTAGGCATTTCAGGCGACAAACACCCAATATATGTCGTAGAACATCTTTCACCCCATTTAAAAAGTCTACACGCCGATGCTAGAAAATTTGCCAAAGACCGAAATTATAAATACGTGTGGGTCAAATACAACCGTATATTTATAAGGAAAGACGACACATCTTCTGCTATCAATATTAAAGACAGTAACAGTTTAAGCAAGTTATTGTAGCTTTTATAACATTTTTCTTTCTTTCCTCACTCAATTAAAACAATTTGTGCTTTTATTTCATATTATTAATTTATAATTTTAGTCTATTATCAAAATGTTAATCGTATACGATCTAAATTAGATAAATTTTACCTCAATGTCCTTAATTGTACTTATGATATTCTCTGTTTAACTGAAACTAATTTAAATAGTGGTACTTTTGATGCTGAAATAATTGATAGTCGCTATAATTTATTTCGTAGAGATAGAATATCGACAAATATAAGAAAGACTGATGGAGGAGGAGTTTTAGTCGCAGTAAAAAGCAAATAGTAGCTATCAGACAAACCTCCTGGGAAAGTAGTGTTGAAGATGTCTGGATAAGTTTATTGCCAAAGCACACCAAGGAACCATTATTGCACATTTGTGTGTGCTACTTACCAGGTCATTTATCAAAATTTACATAAAGATCTTTGGAGTATACCGGCTGACGACATAGTTTTAATAGTGGGCGATTTTAATATACCTGGCTTATTATGGTCTTCATCGCCAAACTCAAACAACATGACAGCTAATGTTACAGGTGATACTAGATCTAAATTTATTTCTGCAGCTCTTCTTGAGCTTATGTCCCTTTTCAATTTAGGGCAATTCAATAAGATTAAAAATCATAATAACCGAACTCTAGATCTTGTACTATCTAATTGTTACATTGTTATGACTGCAGATCCTATGTCGAAGCTAGATATGCATCATCCTGCCCTTTCAATAGAATTAATTAATTATAACAATCGTAAGATTATCACGTACAATAATTTCGAGAAATTAAATTTAAATAAATGTGAATACAATCGAATTAAATTAGAGCTTAATGAGGTCAACTGGCACTCTGTACTCTCATATGATGACGTCGAGAAAAATTTAGATGCCTTTTATCACACACTCAATGATATCATACGTAAATATACTCCTTTCATTAAATATAAAATCATTCACATCCTTCTTGGTTTTCTGTGCCGCTAATAAAATGTTTAACTGAAAATACAAATATCACAAACTTTATAAAAGTTCGGGAACCCTAGGGATTATGACACCTTTGCGCTGTTACGTTCTAGATGTAAAAAGCTAATGTCTTCTTGCTATAATTCTTTTCTGTCTGTTACAGAAGAGTCTTTAAGAAATAACATAAAAAAATTCTGGAGATTTGTTCATAATAAAAAATATGTAAAAGATTCACCTCAAGTAATGACATACGGCTCACTCTCTGCGTCAACCGATGGTGAAATATGTGAGTTATTTTCTAAATATTTCGGTTCTGTTTATGAGGACTCTTGCACTGATAGTCATTTATGTATTACGCAATTATCGCCTAGCACTCTTGCAACAATAAATGTAACGGTAGGTGATGTAAAATCTAAATTAAAATTACTAGATATTAACAAAGGTGCGGGACCCGACGGTATACCGCCTAAATTTCTCAAATCGTATGCGGATGAGTTGTGTACTCCTTTGACGATGTTATTCAATTAATCTTTACATTTGGGTATTTTTCCATTACTGTGGAAAAGTGCATACATTATCCCTGTACATAAATCTGGCGAAAAATCGAAATGTGAAAATTACCGGCCCATAAGCATTCTTTCTAGTATTGCTAAATATTCGAGTCCACTGTCTATGAATATTTTTATTTTCATTTCAAGCCTATACTATCTCAATCACAGCATGGCTTTCTCAAAAACAAATCTACAATAAGCAACTTGCTGGAATATAAGAACTACTTGTGCAATGCTTTCTCCAAACGTGGTCAAGTAGACTCCATATATACCGATTTTTCGAAAGCATTTGATAAGGTTCCACATGACTTACTGTGCTCCAAGCTGAAATGGTATGGTATACAGGGTAGCTTACTTCGCTGGGTACAATCTTATCTATTACGTCGAAGTCAATTGGTAGCCATTAGAGGGTTTATGTCTTCCCCAGTCACAATTACCTCAGGGATTCCACAAGGTTCCCATCTTGGGCCACTCCTTTTTAATATTTTTATTAATGATCTGGTTGAACACCTTACTTGTCCAAGTTTACTCTATGCTGATGATTTGAAAATTTTTAACCTTATTCGAGATAAGAAAGACTCGGACTTACTCCATGATAACTTAAGGTTCATTGAGACTTGGTGTAGGAAAAACAAAATGTACCTAAATGTAAAAAAATGCTTCATCATATCTTTTACTAATAAAAGGCGGAAACAAGATTTCTCGTATTCCCTCGATGGACAAATTCTGCAACGTCGGACCGTAGTTAAAGATCTGGGTGTCTTATTTGATGATAAATTAACTTTTTGCGAGCATTATAATGAAATAATTAACAAATCATACCAATTAATAGGGTTTATTTTTCGTTCGGCCAAAGGATTCAAAACACAACAAAGTTACCTCCAATTATATTATAGCCTTGTAAGAAGTATCTTAGAATACGGATCTATAATTTGGTCACCACACTACGAGATTCATAAAAATAGAATTGAGGGAGTTCAAAAGAAATTTCTAAAGATATTAAGCTATAGAATGGGCCTTGGCCGAAAATTAAACTCGTACGAAACGAGACTCAGATATTTTGAAGTAACCTCTCTAGAAAATCGACGTAAACGGCAAGATCTCTTTACACTACACAAAATCATCCATTCCAGCATAAACACTCCTACCCTTCTCGCGCAATTGGATCTAAATACAAGATACCAAACACGTTATCCAAAACCATTTCAGCTAAACTGTTACAGTAATAACACCTCACATTATAATCCCTTTGTGCGTATGCGTAGATTATATAATAATTTAGCCTCCGATCTGGACATTTTCAATACTCGTTATGAAAATTTAAGAAGTCGACTATCAAATTATTACAGTAACTCACTATTGGTAATTGTATGTGTACAATATGAAAATGTGTGTGTATGTATTTTTTTTTAAAGTAAGTGTGTGCGCAGTTGTAATTATAAGTTTTTCTCTATGTATAATAAATAGTTAATATAAACCAAATAATACCAACCCAACCAACGCGCTTGTAAACCATGCTGTGTACATATACGTTGGTTTATAATCTAGTTTTACAATAGTAAATAAGTAAGTAAAGTCTCAATCACGATTGTAAACTGTTTTATGTACCATAATAAACTTAAAAAAAAAAAAAATAATATATTTTTTATTCAAATTTGATTATGCGATATAGGTGTTCAGTGCAATAATAAGATTTTTGTATAAGTGGATTTTTTTTAGTTTTATTTTAAACTGTTCTCCTATAGTTATTATTTTTAATGATTCTGCTATATTATTATAAATTAAAAAAGGTCTGTAATGAGGTCAGGCTTTTTACATTTATAGTTTTGGTTCTGGTAGTGTTATTTATTTTTAAAGCGCGTATTTTCTGAAATTTTAAATATTACATAGTATTGTATTCCGAACAAATAATGATATTTCTAATATGTATACACGATAAAGTTAAAATTTTTGATTTATTAAAAGTTCCTCCTTATAAACACTATATTGGTATAAATTGACGAAATTTTGGGGTATAGATATATTTATGTTGAAATAAATTATTGTTGAAATAAATTTACCGGAAGAAGATTTTTATTTGTTTCACTTAGGAGTCGAAATAATTATACATTATGAAAGTTTGTTCCAACCTATAGAATATTTCTATTGTTCAAAATTCGCATGCCAACCGTGAAATATCTGAAATTAAAGACATTAGATAAAAATACATACATAGACTTTCGAATACCAAATACCTAAGCTTATGTAAAGAAAGATAAAATAAATTAAGTTGGTCATAAAAACAAAACGAAGGAGCAAAAATAGTCATCGTGGTAAACACTAACTTAAAATAAAACAAAAATTAAATTAATCAATGAAAGTAAGCATGCCTGTCGATACGCATTGCTATGCGAAAACCTTCTCTTAAATAATATTTGAAATAAATTAGAGCTGCTCCGGTGTAGGTTATCTGGTCCTTTTACAGGTTTTCTTGCGATATTTAAGAATTAAGAACTTGGTAACCGAACCCTGGTTTTCCAACGCCCTAATCACTAGGCTACCACGTACTTTTCTATTCTATTCGAATAGAATAGAACAGAAAAGTAAGTGTATGTATTTTATTCTTAAGTCTCGCAGTAAATTACAAACAGTCAAGGAGATTAATATACACCATTAAATGCAATGCTTATTGCAGCGACAGAGGCAGAACTGCAGGCATTAGTCACGTGTATGAAAGAGGAATGTGAAAATAAAGGTCTCCATTTAATGCTATTAAAACTAAGGTTCTGGTATTTAAAAGGAACGAAGAAAAAACGAAGTGTGAAATATGGGTAAATAAGGAATGTCTAGAAAAGGTGAATGAGATTGTGTACTTGGGCACTGCTTATAGCCGGAATGGAAGATGTGATATAGATGTGGACAGGCGTGTCGCTGCCAGAAACAAGGTCAATGGTGCCCTGACTGCGTTAGTCCAAAGGCAAGGCGTAGTGAAAAATGCGCGCCTTGCGATACATAACGCAGTGCTGGTACCGACATTGTTATATGGCAGCGAAACCTGGGTAGGCCAGAAGAAGCATAAAAGCAGGTTGAATGCAGTGGAGATGCGATCTCTTTGTAAAATGTGCGGCGTTACCTTGCCCTACCGGAAGCGAAACGAAGAGATTCGCAAAATGGTAGGTTTGAAAGATCTTATCACTAAAATGGATAAGGGCGTGCTTTGATGGTTTGGGCACGTTGAGCGAATGAGCGAAGACCGAATGGTGAAGAAAATATATAGCGCGAAAGTTAATATTAAAAGGGGTCGAGGGCCGAGACTACGTTTTGAAGACCATGTGAGTAAATTGCTCGAAGACGGGAGGGTCAAGAGTACTCGGATACCCAGACGTGCATGTATGAAGAAAATGATGAATCTGAATCAAGATAAGAGGTATGTAAGGATCGTGATACTTGGCGATCTGTTCTCTCTGGCTACCCCGTCAGGGATTGTACGTAAAGATTAATAAATAAATATATAAATTAAATGCAATAAAGTATTGAGGACAAACGTATATACAGTATTGTGCCGCCCTTGCTTATGATTCGGTTAATAATAAAATTACTTTAGCTTCAAGTCTCCAACCGAAGACGTTGGACCACAAATTATTCAGACTGAGTTCCATATATTATTTAGACATTATGTCTCCTAATGGCAATGGACCGGCCATATACCTCGACGAACTGATAACCGTTACAGAAAAAAGGGCATCGCGCGGCATACGCAGTTTAGGACTCGACACCTCACAAAAATAGAATGACTTGTGGACGATGTTGCGGCGAGACGCTAGATGCATCAGGTAGCTGCGGGCCTTTTTTATGACGAATTCTAGAGCAATGTATGTTCAGCAGTGGACCCTAGATAAGCTGTAAATATGAATACTTATATAGATACATATATAAATGTACATATATAGACATGGACAACATCACATACTAGAAGAAGAAGTCTCTTTATATAAGACCTGTGGCCTGTAGCTACTGAATGAAATTGTTGACAATAAATCGCATTTTGCAATTTGATTGATTGATTTAGAAAATCAAAATTGATCTCTTCAACTTTATTTACGAACTCTTTCAATTATTAATGTAAAATAAATTGTAAAATATAATAACTGATAGTTTAATTAAGCGAAAAAAAATGTTTCTTTAAAAAATACGCCTACTAGGCTACTGACAAAAAATAGGTAAGTTGTTTATCGAATTCTAAAACTAATAAAAAACGTAGTTTCCATCCACCACTAACAAAATCAATCATCCGGTCATTTTAAAACCGCTCTTAGTGTAAAATTTTTTAGACAATCTAAAATGGATTAGTTACAGTGTTTTATTGATATATGTCAACTCATATTGTAGTATAAGTGCAATATGGTTATAAAGCAGCAGTTTTAAGACCACGAAGATGCTTCTCCTTGACCAATCTTGAGTTTGTTCTACGTGTCACTCCGCCTTTTGCAGACGTAGATTGTTTGATTTTTTTAGTATTCTTTCGTTAGTAGCGTTCTGAAGTATTGTAGTGTGGTGTAGAACCCAAATTATATAACATATAAACAAGAAATAGAAAAAATACAATCTAAATTTATTAATGTGTTAAACAACCGCTTACAAAATATATTAACTCTAAGTTATACAGAGTCTTGCAAATTTCATAATATAATGCAGTTAAAAGATCGCCGAACGTTGCTTCAGATGATGTTCCTACATGATATCTGTAGAAACAAAATAGATTGCCTCGAAATAGGAGCCAACGTTCTTCAACTCCGGGCAGGCACGCACGCACCCACACACACACATTTATACACACATATTTATAATCATAAAAAAATGCATACTTATTTTATGTTTTAATTATTTTGTCTTAATCTCATTATTATGATTGATTAATACAACGTCACGTTACAAAAAAAGTCACGATAGCCGAGTGGTTGGGTGGTCGGAATTTCGAGTCAAGGGACCCGAGTTTGATCCCCAGGTGGCAGGCTTGTACCAATGGGTTTTTCAAAACCAATTTACGATTCATATCGTTGACTTGGACATAAAGACGGCGACGGGCTCACCACCTGTCACGTTGTCCCGAAAATATCTTCGGTGGAAGATGGGTCGAAGGGACTTAATTGTCTGGACCTCTGTCTACTCCTGTATTGGGAATTGCGTGAAGATTTTTATTTATTTAGATTACTACAACAATAATGTTAATGTCATCCACTATAAAAGTGATTATATATTGTTTATTTTTTATAAAGTATGAACCTGTTATTGGCAATAAACATAATTTAAGATTTTTTGATAAATTTTTTGATGTGTGTGTTTTTGATGTTTTTGATGTGTTGGTTCTATGATAATAAATAAAAAACAAAATTTCAAAGTAAATATCACTATCTCAACCGGTCTCGTGGTAATATTAAAATATCTGCATGCTAATTGAAAATAAAACATATTTAAATATGCATTTTTGTTGATTTAAAAGTATTTAAATATCTTAATACTGCATTTTTATATATTTTTTTTCGTATTCATACTACTACTGCTGTGGTAATAGAGGTATAGATTAATTTAGATTTTCGTCTCAACTTTACAAAGGCTATTTAAGAAAACGCCAACTGTACAATATACATAATTATAAATCGATACAAAATCATTCATATACAATACACATAAACATCCATCGAATACTAACAATTATATTAATAATATAATTATATATCGTATACAATATATATTGTTTAGAATCGAATTCTCTGAATACCCAAAACCCCAAGCTTCGTAAGCACTAGCAATTAAGTTTCCGGGTTGTAATCATCATGGAGTACAAAATTTTATAATTACCTTAAGAAATACAATTTCTGCAAGATTGTAAATTGCATTACACTATTCCAACAGGCGCTAAACTCTATATATCTATAATGGATGGCGCAAAAAGAATCCTGTACAACAATTTTTATGTTGAGTTTTAAAAAAAGTACGTTGACTGAGAGTTGCGGAATCGAATCCCGCTGGGGACAAAAAAATTCTGTCACGAATATGAATGCTTGTGCTTGAGTCATTAATGTTTTTATGTGTGTGTTAATATTTATGTACGTAAATAGATATGTTTGTAAATGTAATGTAAACTTCGATGACTGCTAAACTTCGGTGTGGTGTTTTTCGAAGTCCGGCAGGGGATTGCGTTTTAAAGGTTTTTCCCTTCGGCGCCTACTATGACAGTTAAATGCCATTCTACTTACCAAACTTAATGATTACAGCAGCTCTTCATGATGGAGGCTATATACTATCGTAACACGTTATAGGCTTTCAGATAATTATTTTTTTAGGCTTTCATATAAGGTCTAGAATTGTGTCATATTTCGTTAGTTAGTTATTTTGCGGTGTTTTATGTCACGGTAGCCGGGTTGGGTACTCGAAATTTCGAGTCGAGAAACCCAAGGTCAAGGCTCGTACCAATGGGTTTTTCAAAAAAGTTATGTACGAATTATATCGTGCGCTTGGACATAAAAGACGGCGACGGGCTCACCACCTTTCACGTTGTCCCGAAAATATCTTCAATGAAAAGTAGGTTAAAGGAAATCAATTGTGTAGACTAGACCTCTATCTTCCCCTGTATTGGGAATTGCGTGAAAATATTTATTTACTTATTTATAGTTATTCTGCTGCGTTCCCGTTGGAAAGAAATAAATGTCATAGGTGTAGGATACTTAAAAACAGATAACTTTAAGTGGTTGAGAATGTTTTAGCTTATCCTAAACTCCATTTAGATAAGTAGAACGGAATGAGCTGATTTTTTATACAAAATGTTTAAACATCAACAAAAGAATTTGTTTGTAGTTGTTGTTAATCTATATATACATACATAGATAGATAAATACACATATAGATAGGGGCAACATCACATACATTGCTCCGATGCTAATGTAAGTAGCCAAAGTACTTGTTGTATGGGAATCGGAAACAACGAAGGCACCACAAATACCGAGACCCGAGAAAATGTAAAAAAGTGGTTTTTCTACATTGACCCGTCCAGGAATCGAACCCGGGACTTCGAGTTGACCACACCTCGAAAACCGGTGTTTACGCCACTTGTCCACAGAGGTCGACATATATCCAGCTCTTCGATATTTAGTCTGTGGGCTCAACTTATATAATGTATAAAACATTATCCATGTGCTTTCTCTTGTCTTCTTTCTACCACTCTACACCGATCCGTAATTGTAACAAATGTTTAATACAAATAAAATATTTTCACTTAATAATGATCATGCTTCCACGTCCCTCAAATACAGAACTCGCGCATGTTGCGCTTGGTTACCCCGTCAACGATAACGCGTGAAGTTATATAAATAATTTAAAAAAGAAAATAACTGTATTAATTTCATTACTAAAGTAATGAAATTAATACAGTTATTTTCTTTCTTCTGAGGAAGATAAATTAAAATTTATCTTCCTCATTAAGCCTACTTAATCCACAAATAGTCCCGGCGGCCGAGTGGTTGGATGATCGGTGTTCGAGTCAAGAGACGATTCGATCCCCATGCGGAAGGCGTATCAATGGTTTTTTTCCAAAACTTATGTACGATTCATATCATTGGTTTGGACATAAAGACGCCGAGAGGCTCACAGCCTGTCGCATTGTCACAAAAAATAACATCGGTGGAATGTGGGTGGGACATAATTCGACTTAACTCTGTCTACCTCAGGATTGGAAGCGACGTGAAGAAATTTCTTTTTTGATTCAGAAATAAAGTCTCCTCTTAAAATTTGCAGCGATTCGATGGAAAAAACGAAACGAAAAAATAGAAAAAAAATTAAGTCTCTGCCCATCTATCGACCTTATCACAAATATAGAAAAAGGCGTGCTTCGATGATTCGGACACTTAACAAATAAGTAAACTTGATGAAAAAAATATACAGGGCGAAGGTAACGAAGAAAATAGGTCGTGGTAGACAGAGACTAACTTATGAAGTCCGTATGAGCAAATTGCCCGAAGAAGGGAAAGTCAAGAGTGCCCAGATCTCTCGAAGTGTGTGTACGTAGAACAAGATAAATTTGATAGTAGCAAGACAGGTAAGTAAGGAGCATGTCACTTGGCGATATAAATTCTTATATCGTATTTGCATTTGTACACATTCGATATAAAAAAATTAATAAACTAGAGAGCCGAAGAAAAAGGTGTTCGTTTTAAAAAAAATCCATTATGAAATTATAAGAACTTTGATACTAGTTCTTCTAACTTTACTTTTAAACTCTACTTTTAAAATTTATGCTAATAATATCTTACCTTTCACCGTTTGTGATATTTCTTCAATTTTATATAGCACAACCTGTTACACAACTCGTTTAAGTAACAAAATTACACAACAAACAACAGTTGATATGCTACGCGGAAGACTATTTAAACAACAACACTAATATTTATTTACAATAACAACAATAACTAATTAAAAATATACACTTCCTAAACACATTTCACAAAACTACTGATAGCACATTCATAACTAAGTATTGTCACGTATTTCCTTATTATTTTCCCATATAAATGTTTCAAAATTTTTACATAAAACTGATTTCGCAATATACATGAATTTTAATTCATTTACTTTACATTTTCATTCATAATTATTAAAAAATACAATATCGTGTAAATTTCGCTCCAGTTCGTAATTTTGACATTTTATTGTAGTGTTGCTAAAGCGAATTTTCAACTTCCTGATTTTATTTTATACCGCATTTTCATGTTACACAAGATGGTTGAATTTCATAAAAAAATTGTAAATGTGTGAATGTATATTAGTAGATTTTTTTGCAAATATTTCTGAAACATCATCGGGTTCCAATTCGAAATTTAGAAAGTTTAGAAATTTTTCTGAGTATTTTTTTAATATTTTAAGACTGTTATCTAACGTATTATCTTGTTTTTATATATTATTTTAAGTATGTATTATTGTTATATCATTCATCATCAAATAAGATTGACACAGACAAACGGTGATGTCGAACCAGTTTTATGCGAAATAAAACTAGAAATACAGTATCCATCCTTTTATCTATCTATCGCGGTGTACCTTGCTGTTATTTTACATACAACACTTTGATGGCTCATAGATGGTTAAAAATGTAACAGAAGCACTGAAGCTAGAACTTTGAGTGTAATCAAAAATTATTATCAAAACTAGATGTGTGCATGGAACCACCCATTTTGAAACTATATATATATATATATATATATATATATATATATATATATATATATATATATATATATATATATATATATATATATATATATATATATATATATATATATATATATATATATATATATTTATATATATATATATATATATATATATATATATATATATATATATATATATATATATATATATATATATATATATATATATATATATATATATATATATATATATATATATATATATATATATATATATATATATATATATATATATATATATATATATATAATATAATGGTGCCCTAAATATCATAATTGTAATAAATAAAAAGAAAAAAAAAATTACTTAATTTTTGGGTGTACTAAAAGAAACACTGTGGCAATACATACATCACGCATGCGTAATGTGAACTGCTCTCCCCAGATGTTTACGGACTTTTAGCACTTTTATTGATCTGCTGGTAGCGGCTTCGCGCGCTTAATAAATGTAACCTTCCACAACTATATTGAAATAGCCTGTTCCTACAAGAGGAAAAATATTATAAAAACAAATATGTAGACACTATATTTTATATGGAGTCATATATTTTAATTGAGCATTAGTCTCAGTTTTATTTTTATTACAGGCGAGATGAACGTTTTAGTTTTTATTCGTTTTGTGCGAAAACGATGGATCCGCTTGACCCTGGGCCGTGCAGTGTAGTAATTTCTGGGAAGATTTTCGTTCTGCAAGATTCGGTATTATGCATGGCTGAAATGAGAATCTCAAAACTCATTAAATAAAACAACAGTTAGGTGAAGAAATCACTTCAAAGTTCATCGTACTCAAAAAACCCCTGAATGAAATCTGCTGCCGATAACACTTAAAATACCAATTACAAATTTAAGTGCTGATAAAATTTGTGATAAAAGATTTTCGCCGCGTAGGAATTAATTTTCAATACATGTTTTAAAATACATATTTTAAATAATATTTGTGCAATAGATAATTTAACCACCCGATAGCTTAGCTGGTATGTACCCTACTTTCGAAGTTATGGATTGCGGGAAGGGAAGCTTAGGGTTTGTATTCGATTCAAGGATGTTGATATGTATATATGGATTGTATATTCTTATATTTGTATTTATCTTTGTATTATCTTATATTTGTATTTCGTACGTTAGCATGCACAAAAAGATGATGCGGTGACTTGATAGGTGATGGGCAGATAGGCCTAACAAGTTATCCTAACAAAGCTCTGGGGAAAATAGGATTGAAAGGACGACCTCTACTGTCAGTCACGACCTCTATCTAAGCCAGTCTTGGAAAACGCGGGTGCGGGAGTGGGTGCGGATGCGATTTCAGGTGCGGGTACGAGGGGGGTGGGAGCGGGCGTAGGTGCGGGTACGAGCGCGCGGATGCGGGTGCGGACGCGAATACGAGCGCGGATGCGGGTGCGGACGCGAATACGAGCGCGGATGCGGGTGTGTGTGCAGGAGCGGGTTAAGGTACATACGTGGGTGTGAATGCGGGCCCGGGATTGGCTACGAGCTCGAGCGCCAATACCGATGCGAATGCACAAGCGGGCGCGGGAGCCAGCGCGGAAGCGAGAGCGAGATGTGAGTGCAGGTGCGGGAGCGAGTGCGGGAGCGAGAGCGGGAGCGAGTGCTAGAGCGAGAGCGAGAGGGAGCGAGAGCGGGAGCGAGCGGGAGCGAGAGCGGGAGCGAGAGCGGGAGCGAGAGCGGGAGCGAGAGCGGGAGCGAGAGCGGGAGCGAGAGCGGGAGCGAGAGCGGGAGCGAGAGCGGAGCGAGAGCGAGCGAGAGCGGGAGCGAGAGCGGGATTGGATGCGGAAACGGGAATACAGATGCGGGAGTCGAAGCGGGAACGGGAGCAGCTGTGTGCGCCTTTTTTTCGTTCAGTATTATTTAAAGATACTCATTACTTTACCATTTTAGTCAAGGATTTTGTTAAGAAGAACGAATACTATGATCTCAAGTTTTCAAAATTTACTATAAATAAATAAATAAATAATAATAATAATAAAACGAATTATATAAATAAATAAATAAATAGCTTCACACCAATACAGGGGTGAGAGGAGTAAGAGGTCTATAGAGGTGAGCGATATTTATAATAAACGAATTAAGTTAAAGTTAAGCCAAACCTAAACTCGTACATCTACATTTTATTATACGGCGACGGGCTCACCACCTGTCACGTTCCGAAAATATTTTCGGTGGAAGCTGGGACAAAGGGACTTAATTGTCTAGACTAGACCTCTGTCTACCCCTGTATTGGGAATTGCGTGAAGATATTTATTTATTTATTTATAGATTTTATTATGCTGAAACGACTGACATCAAAATTAAAAATGATTTGGTGAAAACCATTGTCTCCATATATGTAAGTTTCATCAGAAAAAGCACCTATTGTCAGTTACGAGCTGCAATGAACATACGCATCGCATGATCTAGCACACGAGCACATGGCATATGTTTTGGTAAACACCTACTCGTATTTCGTCATAATCACAAAGCTATTCGTTCCTCTTAAACTGTGTATTTCTCAAAAAAAGAAAAAAAAAAACAAAATATACACTAGAACATATGTAATAGAATATTATGATATAGATTATAAGAATGGTAAAACATATAATTTTTACAAGGCCGCTCGTTTGTATGAATACGGAGGTGTGCCCTCACGTTGTAGAATTAAGAAAATGCAGTCCAAATACAGGTTCAAGAAATTCATTAAAGACAAAAAAGATTTATTGTGATTTATATAATAACCATGTAACATTAATACAAAACTAAAACTATGGATATCAACAAATACATTAATAATACATGCAGTTTATTATACCGTAAATTTAAATAAAGAATGCAATGCACCCTTTGACACTATGCTGCGATTGTTCCAAATAAACCAGGTACTGTCTGTTTTTTGTAAGGTCAAGGCAGCGTACGAAAGACAACATTCTACGCTTTGTGTTATGAGTCAGTCCATTAACGCGGGCGCAGTGACAGGACGTAACGTGCTGGTAACTGGTATGTAACTCTATTTTTTTATAATTTGTTGACAGTGATAAAAAATTTATATTTTTTGAAATTCGAATAAAGCAAAAATCGCACTGAATTCATGACGACTGGCATAAAATTTAAGTTCCAATAATAAACTCTTTCCTAAATAATAAAAATAAATTCCATGGTAAAGGATTGTGGCAATAGTTATATATTTATATGTTAAAAGAGCTAAGACAGTACTGCTAATTCAACTTTCTATTGTGTTTGTTTTTGATATTTTAATTAGTCTTATGTAGATTAATATGTTTTTGTTTTGGTTTCTATGAAAACATCACAACACTGTGGTGTAATATCATTATTATCGGTTTGAAAAAGATAAATTCTTTTTTTATTATATTTTTATCTTAATTCTTTTCTACATTCTCGGCTCAAAATTATTTTCCATACATTTTCTTTTTTAAATTAAAAATTTTCAGCAACTTTGTTTGCGACTGTTTCTAGACTAAAGGACACATTTGTATGAAATATACTTGTAGTTTAAGAATAGTATATGAATTTTCAGAATCAGATTAGTAGATTCAAAAATTCTGGTGACATTTTTTTCTATTTATAATAGTATTGTAAAGTTTCAAAAAGCTTTTTAACATAATGATTATTTCTTTTTTAATTATAATCTTCTTGTGAATCTAAAATCTATTCATCTTTGCAAAGATGTAATTATGATTTAACATGTGAATTAATCACTTTAATCAAGATAATTACGTTTTGGACACCAATTCCAAAGGTGTCATAAAGATGCAAAAAATTAATCCTCCGTCATATTTTCTCCATGCCATCTCGTGGCAGTTCATGATAGTCAATTAAAATCGAAAATTTTATAATGATACTGAAGAGATGAAGCATCCATGACGAAATATCTGGTCCCTATAAGTTATATTATACAACAGTTATGGTTATACAATAAGTTATGGCTATACAATAATCACAAATTCGTTCTTTGTCTTTGCTTTGTGGTATCGGCACCAGAAACCCCAACCGAGACTTCTTTTCTTCTCGTAGGTGTAGAGGTGACTAAGAGAAAAGCCTATTTTGAAGGCTTTCCTTAGTCTTATCACGAAATATAACAGACCAAAATTCAGCAGACCCTTGACCTGTTTCAGCTTTTACTGTTCCTAATGTCTGGTACTGCAATTGCCAATCCACTTGCCACGCGTGGAAATTATGGCAATCTCTTAGTGAAGAGACCTCTCGCAGTGAAGTGAAATACAAGCTTCAAAACAAGCAGACAAAATCTGAAGCAAAACACACAGTAAATGTTAACTTATGACATTTCAGGGGTGCCAATGATTCCAATGTACTAACTAAAAAATTAAATTAAATATATTTTTTTTAATTTTTATTTAATATAATTAAGAGTTTTCCTGCCGCCCGTGTCATCAGATTTTTCTCTTCAATTTAATTACAAAATTTAGTTAAAATTATATTATAACTATGTAAAACAATATAATATATCTTAACACCATACTCAATACAGGGGTTACCTTCCACCGAAGATATTTTCGGGACAAAGTGACAGATGGTGAGCACGTCGCCGTCTTCATGTCCAAGCCAACGATATAAATCGTACATAAGTTTTTGAAAAACCCATTGGTTTTTTTTTTAAGCCTGCCACCTGGGGATCGAACTCGCGTCTCTTTATTCGAAATTCCGACAACCCAACCATTCGGCTATCGTGACTATTTTTTGGATCGTGTCATTAGAGTTTTTTCAATTATTTTTAATTTAATTGAGAGCTTCGGATGCCTGAACTTTCAACAACCATTTAAAATTACTAAATTATCTTTCAAAATTAATAGCAGTATAGTTTTTAATAAATGTAAAATATATTAAGATCTACAATTTATATTTATTCGCCTATTTTTAGTCGATGGATCACTACGGAAAGTATTTGCTATACGTAATTGTCTAATTTACATCCAATGAACTACAGGGTCTAATTGCAATCTAATTCAGAGCTGTTCAAGACTGACCAAAGTACGTAACGTTAAGTAATTGTTATTAACGTTTACTTACAGAGACCAAATATAGAAGCCGAGTGGTTGAGTGGTCGGAATTTCGAGTCGAGAGGCCCGAGTTCGAACCCCAGGTTCCAGTCTCGTACCAATGGGTTTTTCAAAAAACTTATCTACGAATTATATCGTTGGCTTGGACATAAAAACGGCGACGGGCTCACCACCTATCACGTTGTCCCGAAAATATCTACGGTGGAAGGTGGGTCGAAGGGACTTAATTATCTAGACTAGACCTCCATCTACACCTGTATTGGGAATTGCATGAAGATATTTAATATTTATTTAATTTAAAAAAAATTCAAGGTTTTCCAACATTTCATATTTATTCATGCTTTTTTGTAACATTCTATGTACAAAGTAATTAAAATAATTGTGCATAGTATTTCGCAGATGTTGTGGACCCGAAGCTAAATTAATTGTTATTGGGTAGTCACGATGTTATTTCCTGAATTTTGGTATTTCCCAAATCTATTTATTTAATAATCTCGATCTCACGATTGATATTACTTATTCTAGTTACAGTTGGATTAGCAGAATAGCATTAGGATCTTAAGTGCAAGGTTACTTTAATCGCCAATTCGCTAGCAAAGCGTGGCGATAATGGGAACCGCTCCCTTATGGTAGAGGCCTATTTCTTGCTGTGGACAAGATTGGTCCACTGGAGGCATTGGAGGCCAATGAGGTTTTACGAAACTGATTATTGTTGGTTTTGACACTAAGAAACCGTCTTGCTTATCACCAGTCATGTTGTTCCGAGAGTACATCATGGGAAATATGAGTCGTAGGGAATGTGTAGGCCTCTGAATACCTCGACATAGGGAATACGTGAAAATAAATATATAAATAAGTAATAGAAAGTATACAGCTGCTTTACCATGGGCATATTGGGCAGTAGAAAAAAAATACTTTTTTACTAATAATCTGCTATACCAATTTTTTTAATACTTTCAAAGCCCTAAATAGAACATAGACTTTATACTCATATTTCCGGTAAAGTAAAAGTATTAATATATAAATACATAGATAAGGCAACATCACATACATTGCTCTGATCACAAAATAAGTAACTGAAGCAATTGTGTTATGGAATAGGAAACAACGAAGATACCACAAAACCCATAGACCCGAAACAATGGAGAAAAAGTGATTTTCTAGATTGGGTTGATCTAACCCGTGAATCGAACCCAGGACTTTAGAACTGACGACATCATAAAACCTGTGAGTGCCACTAGTCCACTAATATAGTAAAAACCGGGAATATTATCTTCATAGATTATAGTACAGACGAAAGCTAATTTATGTGTTTAGTACAGATATAAAACGATTACAGATATAAAAAAGTCACGATAGCAGAGTGTTTGGGTGATCGGAGTTCGAGTCACGAGACCAGAATTCCATCCCCACGACGTAGTCTCATACAAATATTTTTTTTTTAAAACTTATAAATGATTTATATTGTTGGTTATATATCTGTCGGATTTGCAATTGCATACATCTCGTTCTAAACGCTGTTGCACGTCATCTATTTACTGAATTTGGGTCTGGCATTTTTCGTGACTGTTGACCGTGTGATAACTGTGTAAGAATATTGCCTCTCCCTTTCCTCCCGTGGGTGGCATAAGAGGCGACTAATGTAAACAACCTTGAATAACACAACAGAAGAGACAGCAGGTGAAATGTGGGTCGAATGGACTAAATTATCTAGAATTCTGGGTATATAGATAAAACAAACTGTTGCTATTTAACAAGACAATAAGTCTTCCACATTCCAACCGTTACTCCTTTAAGAAGCACTAAGAATAATTGCCGCCATAAAGGTGCGGTCATTGTCAGCACATAACGGAAGTCTGACTGTTACTCTAGTCTGTGACGTAATATAGTAGACAATGACAGAACGCGGTTTCGCAGCCTATTGACGCTGTGTTAAATGATTAAACACCGCATCGTAATAATCGTTCAATTTAAGCTAAAGCAGGAAAGAAAACTGGCATGTACGAGACGAACTTCTTTACTGCGGGTTCTGTAACTATACAAAAATTCTGTGTAGTTCTGTGTAGTGAAATGGGAAGTATTGTTTATTTTTTTCATATAATCGGGGATCTTCTGGGCAAGGTCATCTGATGATTCAACACAAACAAAATAACAACAAAATAAACTACAAAACCTTTGTAATTCTAACGTTTTTTTTCATTAAACTATGTAAATAAATAAATGTCTTCACGCAATTACCAATTAATTAAGTACCTTCGACCCACCTTCCACCGAAGATATTCGCTTTAGCATAAACTTAGGGCTACTACTACTATGGGCTTTATTTTAAAAAACGTTAGCACAATGTGTGTGAGTGTGTGCATATAAATAAGCCATTAATATATTCAAAATTAAGCGCTCAACGGCCACAAAAAGTTCACTTCAGGACATTAGCCTCTCACGTAAAGAGGGTCTGCCGTAATAGCCGCGCTTAGCAAGCGTCAAGCACAGTGTCTCACCACCTTGCACCATAGGCGCTGCTAGTTTGGTATTCTTCTGGATGGTTTTGCCGCAATCTGCCTATAGCCAATGACATTCTGTTAAATAATAAGAAAAAAGACCCCACAGAATAAATCAGAAGACTCGTGTTTGATCCTCAGTAGAAAGGCTTTCTAATGAGCATCATCGAAATCATCAATGGCTTCAACACTATGAACAAGGCCATTGTTCTTAGCGTTAAAGCCATCGATAGCCGGAATTTGTTATCTCAAACATTTTACATCCCATACAGTTAAATGAGGTTTGAACCTCACTTAACTGTTTGACCTCTGACTACCTCAGTATTGGGAATGTTAAAAGAAAAAAAATTCTACGTCATCAACACAAAGCTAAATTCGGTAACGGTAAACGATATAAAAAATAAAGAAAGGTATGTAAGCAGTGACACAGGTAAACTGTCTCAAGCGCTAATTTAATTCACACCACACAGATTGTAGCCGAAACGTGAAAATTAAAAAACCTAAGAACGCCAGAGGAATATTCAATACGAAGAAGAAAATGAGTAATTTGTCGAAGGATAAAGAAATGTAATGTCATTAATCGATATACTTACATAAATACATATTAGCCTGTTAAAGTCCCACAAAAAATTGTATTGACTCCAAAAACTTTTGCTACTCTTTTTTATACATACATACATTTTAACGCAGGATTTGCCACAATCCCCAAGATCCTAAAGTGGACCGCCATCGCAGTACCAGACAAATTTCACCTCAAACGCTGCTGCCACTGTTTATTCGTTAATTTTTAGTGATAAAATTATGATATTTTTCTCATTCCATCTGTCGCCTCCTACGAAGCCCACTGTTAGAATGTGGTTGGCATGTTTTTGTTATTCTGTAACCACAAACGACATGACTATATACCTTAACAGTATGACTACCGACAGATGGCGGGATAACCATCTCGGAAAAACACTAGACGAAAATAAGCTGGCAAAGTTGTCTAGTACTGCGATCCACTTGCTGAGCTTGGTGATTTTGGCAAACCCTCCCTTGAGGGACGCCTATGTCCTGAAGTGAACTAACACCGGCCGTTATGAATTTATGTATGTATATGCATGAGCATTGTACGGGTTGTATTATTATTAAGTACCCAAGCCTAATCTTATATCCGACGAATCGTAGCACGTGCACAAACATGTTATTAATCTAATGAGGAACAATACAATCATGCTTCGTTGTATCCTAATTAAGATTTACCTTCATGAACCTCACAGACTAAACACAGATTATATTCTCGTCCTATTCAGTTATTATAGTACTTGTCAATCTAGAATTATGGAAGCTATGGCCCGCAGTCATACAGTTGAATTTATATTATTTATTTTATTTTATTTGAAAGAATTTATATTATATAATTTTTTGAGAACAAATTCAGCCTTTGTGTCAATTTAAGATATATAATATCCAATCCGAATTTCAATAAAATATATGCAGCTGACGTGATACATTAACCAACAAACAAAGACGCAAACTTTTGCATTTATAAATTTTAAGTTATGTTATTATCCAAAAAGCTCAAAACTCACAGCTACTGATTAAAAAAAAAGTTTATTCGATCCATAAAATTTGTGACAAACTAAAATCCACCGCTGCTTATAAATATGCGCTTTGGCCATTTAAAAAAACCCAAACTCTTTAAAAATTTGCCTCTCGAGATTGCACCAAATTATTACATATTTTTTATGGAAATCCTCATGTATCTGTTACTGTTCGGATGTAGTTGTTTGTCTCGAGTTGTGTTCTCGATACGCATCATAAGCGTTTCCAAGGTAACCATTACATAGGCCCTTAATTGGGTATCACTTGTATCTGTTATGAAGTTTTTCTGACGCTTTCGGGCATAGCGACGTCTACCGGTTGATATTAATTTAAGCTAAATAAGGATATAAAATATTTATAGACTGGTTTATGTTATTATTCGGAACGAAATTAAAAAAAATAATGTTCTATGGAAGGTTATTTATAGTTTTGTTCTCGAAGTAACACTGTATACATTTACATACCATTTTTGTTTGAGCCTCCGGTTACCTGCACTCACTAGACGAAACGCAGAAGTTTGTTAAACTACTTCACGCCGGTATTCTGGAGGCCGTGGTACTTCCCCGGTCGAGCTGGCCCATTCAAGTACCGTTTATATTCGTATATATATATATATATATATATATATATATATATATGAATATCTTCACGCAATTCCCAATACAGGGGTAGACTGAGGTCGAGTCTAGACAATTAAGTCCCTTCGACCCACCTTCCACCGAAGATATTTTTCAGGACAACGTGACCGGTGGTGAGCCCGTCGCCTTCTTTATGTCCAAGCCAACGATATAATTCGTACATAAGTTTTTGAAAAACCCATTAGTACGAGCCTGCTACCTGGGGATCGAACTCGGGTCTCTCGTCTCGAAATTCCGACCACCCAACCACTCGGCTATCGTAACTTCATCATTTATTTATCGATATTGAAATATACATTCCATTATCTATAGTAATTTTTTAATCTACCACCGTTTCGTAATAAGGTTCTTGTAACGGAGAAGAAACAGGCGGAAGAAACTTCGTAGGTATCCTCTTTTTTATATATATTTTTTAAATTATACAAAAATAAGGCATGACTTATTCTAAAAATAGTTCGGTTACCAAAGTACATACAGCAGCACTTGTGTTATGGAATCAGAAACGTCCAACAAATCCCAGACCGGAGACCCGGCCGGGAATCGAACTCGGGAAATAAATTCAATAGCGTACAGAAAAATTAAATCATTATTTAATAAAAATGCGTTAAAGTACTGTTTATTTCCAAGCAAAACCTGTTAACCCTAGTACTCTAACGTTATTTAACATGAAACACTTGTAAATCGGAATTTTCGGTTTTGTATGAGTCATTTTATTTTGATGATGATTTGATATTTATGTTACATTATAACTATATAAGATTATATGCTTTAAAATCAATAAAAAATTACGTAATTTATTAAATAAAAATCAGTTCGGTCGGCCGATATTTTTACATAAATTTTTACCTAAAAACCCACGACACAACAAGCGTGCAGAAATAAAATAATTTTCAAAATTAAGTTATTAGTTTAATAGTTAGTTTTAACATTCACGATAGCCGAGTGGATGGCAGGTCGGAATTCGAGTCAAGCTTGCCACCTGGTGGCGATCCCCAGGTGGCAAGCTTGTACCAAGTGGTTTTAAAAACTTATTTACGAATTATATCGTTGACTTAAACAATAAGACAGCGACGGGTTCCCCACCTGTCACGTTGACCCAAAAATATCTTCGATGGAAGGTTGAAACGACAATTGATAAAATTATTTATACAATTTTAGTCAATATAAAAGAAATATAAAAAAAAATGTGTTTTTTTATATAAATATATGCCCCTGTATTGGGAATGGCGTGAAGATGTTTTTTAATGAATAGTTACGAAGATTTCTTCCTACGTAAAAGTTAAAATTGTTTATAGAATATTAGTTATTATGAAAGAAATATTATTTGCCATTTACGAAAATCAATATCTAGTTGGACTGTCCAATCCTAAAAATACCACATAACTATAGAAACGAAACCAGATACGGTATAACGCGTTCGTCTAAAGTCTCTGAAAGGTCTTTGACCTAGACTTGTGCCCGGATGTATTTGTCATCTAACCATACAGTTTTCTATTTATTTACTATAGCTGCAGTAGTAAAAATACAATAGCAAACAGCGCACTTCTTTACTTGGAAGTCATTGTAATCTCTTTAACTTTATGTTACGCGAATGGTTAGAGTTCAAATCCAAAATACCAAAACGCATGCATATTTAATTGTAATTTTCCAGTTCTGAATTCACTGCCTGGCTGTTAATATTGAAAAACATCGCATAAGTCATATGAAAAATGTGCTATTGTGATGTGCTCTAACTGGAATCTTCAAGGATCTACGAGAAAAGAGTCACGATAGCCGATTGGTTGGGTGATCGGAATTCGAGTCGAGAGACCCGGCAGGTACGAGCCGGTGGCAGGCTCGTAGCAATGGGTTATTCAAAAACCTATGTACAATTTACACCGTTGACTTGGACATAAAGATGGCGATGGCCTTACCACCTGTCACTTTGTGCCAAAAACATCTTAGGTCCACCGAAGATCAAAAGATCACCTACCTCCATCTTGGATCAAGATGGTGGTAGGTCAAAAGGTTAATTGTCTAGACCTCTGTCTAACTTGTTAAATGTCTAGACTTCTGTCTACCCCCGTATTGAGAATGGCGTGAAGATGTATATTTTCATATATTTTTCTAGAATCTAAAACCCTCGCAAATATTAGCGGGGGACTGGCTCTTACACCCAATTGAATTTGCGTAATATTTGTTAACAATATTACAATATTACAAATACATAATTACACTTTTTATGGCAGGAAGTTGTACAGTATATTTATATTATATTTATAAGAAAATAGGTACTTCCTAAAGCCTTAAACAGATGTGATTTAGTTTGTGGCTGTGCTTTCGTATTAATGTTGACCTAAGTATATTATTAATGGCTTTTTATATAGGGTTGAAAAAGGTCGAGAATGCCGAAAAATGCAGGATCTCAAGATACCTCCTCACTTAGACCAGAGACTGAAACTAACTTATGCAGCAGAAAGAATTACCAATTGGCTCCATCTCGAAACTATATATAATAATTAGAAGGAGCATTACTGCCGTAACGTTATCAGTATTTTATAGCCGAGTGGTTGGGTGATCGGAATTCAAGGGAGAGATCCAAGTTCGATCCCCAGGGGGCAGGCTCGTACCACCGGATTTTTAAAAACTTATGTACGATTCATGTCGTTGGCTTGGGTATAAAGATGGCGACGGTCTTATCACCTGTCACGTTGTGCCTAAAATATCTTTCGGTGGAAGGTGAGTCGAAAGGTCTTCATTGTCTAGACCTCTGTCTACACTAGTAATATAAATGGCGTGAAGATATATAAGTAGTATAGTATTTTTAATACTGCAACGCCAAGAACTGTGTGTGGAAAATTGCATGCCAAATGTGGTGCAAGGGCCTTCTATCAAATGGTCTTTCAGAGAGTTTAATGCAGTAGAATGTCTGATTCCGAGTTTAATAGCCACGTAAGCCGAGTAGTTGAGAAAGTGGTAAGTCAAGAAAGACGAGTTCGATCCCCAAGTCTCGTACCTGTGGGTTTTTTTATATAACTTACGCACGGTTTATCCATGGCTTGGACATAGAGTCGACGACGGGTCAAGTTGGGGACCACCTGTCAAGTTGTCCAAAGAAATGTCTTCGTTGGATCGAAATGACTTAATTTTCTAGACCTCTGTATACTCCTGTATTGGGAATGGCGTGAAGATATTTTTTAACGTCCGAGATGCAACTCTATTTTCTATTATTATTTATATATTATTTCTATTATTGTTTCTCAGACATATTTTCAAACGATAATTTCCTTGTCCGCCGAGCTTGAGATAAAATTAGCACATAAAGTCGCTATTAACATTTTATTAGTGCCTGCCCGAGATTGAAACTGGATTATTCGTTTTCTAAATCATGCGCCCGATACATTAGACTACCATATACTATTTCCAAAAAAAAAAGTATTAAAAAAATTAAATAAATTATCGATATCTATGTTATATATAAATATTCACAACACTGTTCAAAATGCAGGAAATCACCTTGCCTGCGGCCTTCTAGAGACAACTTGGCTCTGAGCTAAACTGTCTTTACGTATTTATACGCAATTAAATGATGTTAAAGATGAAAATGATAAGATATGTTTGTATATCACTATGCATGTGAAAAAAACAAGTGCCATTCAAACACATAGTAGTACATATACACACACAACTGCAACATACTATACTATGAATACTATAATATGAAAATTATCGTGAATGAGGCGAACTAAATCTGCGTAAATAAAGTTCCGGTACACTCAAAATAAAATACTATAAAAAAAATATCTTTACGCAATTCCCAATACAGCGGTAGACAGAGGTCTAGACAATTAAATCCCTTTGACCCACCTTCCACCGAAGATATTTTCGGGACAACGTGACAGATGGTGAGCCCGTCGCCGTCTTTATGTCGAAGCCAACGACGTAATTCGTACATAAGTTTTTGAAAAACTCATTGGTACTGCCACCTGGGGATCGAACTTGGGTCTCTTGACTCGAAATTCCCACCACCCAACAACTCAGCTATCGTGACTTTAATATTAATAAAAAATAAAATACAATGAATTATTTATAAAAAAAACATGTTAATATATGTAGGAACGAAAAAAAAGCATATTTTTAAAAGCTGATAATTTTGCGTTCTCTGAAACATAAATATAACTGCCATACTTCATTGTTTAAATAATTACCCGTATATCTAGACGTGCATGTATGAAGAGAGTGATGAATCTCAAAGAAACGAAAGAAAGAGGTAAATAAGGATCATGACACTTGGCGATCTGTTCTCTCTGTCTACCTCGTCAGGGATTATTCGGGAAGATATAATAATAATATTGTTTTAATGAACATATATGTTCATCATACCTTCATCACAACATACCTTTTATTCCTGAAATATACACGGTTGTAGTGGTAGAGATCTAAAATATAATTTTGAATATTGGGTTTTCCCAATTATTGTATGGGACATCCAGGGATAAGGAACATTTTACACCGGGAATTTGCCTGAAAAACAGGCACAAAATCGCGGACGGAAACCTTCTGCAATGTTTTTTCCCGTTTAACTAATCGCCTTGCGTAATTATAATGCGTGTGTCGTTTCTGTTTACTTCTTTCGTTAAAAACTGCAGTTGACGCCATAATCCATTTACAGCACCGCGTCAAGTCTAAATTATGGCGAACGTAAGCCAAATCTTTGATAAGCTGAACCGATTTTTAATCTCATTTGATAAGCGATACCATGCTTTTAAGACCGTTTCTGTTGTACTTATTAATTAGGTAGCCCGTACAATTTTGTAATATTTTATCTTTACGCATTGCCTAACACTGGGGTAGTCAGGTCGACGCAAATGGTGAGTCATTCTTTGTCTTAATGTCCAACTAAGCGATATAATTCGTAGATAACTTTCGAAAACATCAAGGGTACGTGAATGTCCTTCCTGTGGATCGCACATAGCTCTCCTAGGCCTCAACCACTCAACCACTAGGCGATGATGGCTTCTTTTTAAATTTTATATCGGTTATTCTTATGTTTTCTTTTATTTGTAAATGTCAGTATAAAATGCAAAACATTCATATTATAGTATATTATATAATAGTCCATATTCATAAAAAAATATTATCATAATAGAAAAATTTTCCCGACTTTAAAACAGAAGGAGTTTCTCATCAGATCAGATGGAATCCTATGGAAATATTTTTATGCATTTTGAGTATTTTACCGCTTTTCCAATGTAATTTAATCGTTTACTTTGGGGGTCATCATCTGAGGCTACTCAGCTGACAATGTCAGTCACTGAACTCTTCAATGGTTAGGATTTAGGCAATGATATCCTATTTTTTTGACAGAAATTTCCCAGTAGATAGGTATTGGAATATTAGAGACAGTTCTCGGTGTACCAGTAGAACACCACACCAAAATTAAGTAGATTGGTGATGGGTAACCGTTTCTAAGATGCGTTGGTTGTTAGTTCATCGATCGCTAATCCGCTTGCCAAGCATAAAGACTATGAAAAATCCTTTTAAAATCGAAGTTGTACATAGGCTTTTATAGGCCATTGATTAAGTAAGAAGCAAAGAATATATAAACACCAAGTTTCAGTTTATCTAGTCACGATAGCCGAATGGTTGGGTGATCGGAATTTCGAGTCAAGAGACCCGAGTTCGATCCCTAGGTGGCAGGCTCGTACCAATGGGTTTTTCAAGAACTTATGTACGAATTATATCGTTGGCTTGGACATAAAGACGGCGACGGGCTCACCACCTGTCACGTTGTCCCGAAAATGCCTTCCCACCGAAGGTTGGTCGAAGAGACTTAGTTGTCTAGACTGGACCTCTGTCTACCCCTGTATTGGGAATTGCGTGAAGATATTTATATTTTTTATTTATTTACGAGTACTTTATACTTAGAGTCACAATAATCACGATAGCCAATGTCCTGACTCGAATTCCTATCACCCAACCAGGTAATCGGAATTCACGTCAGGAGAACCGAGTCCAAGAGTCAAGAGGCCAAAGTTCGATTCCCAGGACGTAGGCACGTACCATCGAGTTTTATCTAAAAAAACAATTCGGACGATTTATAACGATCGCTAGGACATGAAGACGGCGTCGAGCTCACCACCTGTCACGTTGTCCCAATAAATTTCTTCGGTAGAAGGTAGGTAGAAAAGACTTAATTGACTAGACCTCAGTCTACCTCAGTTCTGGTAATGGCGTGAAGATATATTTATTTATTTATTTTAATACTTTATAACTCTATCGTATTATTTCTCGTCAAACAATTGAAACACAATGGTACCTTGCCCTTGATAAATCCCGTCTGTTCTTTTATTCATGTATTCGTCAATAAGTTCCATTCAAACGATATGGAACGGCATAATAGAATCAGGTTTTTGCATCAATTGAATTATACTTTGTATATTATTCGCCAGTAATAGGTGTCGTGACTAACGCGTTGTATGGTCCTTAAACTTTAAAACATTGTGAAATATACGAAACATTTTGATTTTATTATAGCGTACGATTTGGAATTGTATTATGTAACGAAATTTATTAAATCTTTTAACAAAATTTACCTGTTAACCTTTTATGAGATATATTTATTATAAAAGAATATCAATATGCTTATGTTATGTGTGATGAATTTTAAATTTTAAAGAAGCGAAAGAGTTATGTAAGGATCGTGATATCTGGAAATCTGTTCTCTCTGGCTACCCTTTTAGGGATTGTGCGTGAAAGATAAATTAAGCATTATGTATTGTGAACTGTTAAGACTAAGTTTCGTATTGTTTCTGTAACATCATATAACATTAAACAGCTCATATTGTATAGTATAAAGAAGGCGACCAAAAACTCATACAATTTTGCACGTAAAACATGCGCAAATTATAGAGAAAAAAATCTAAAAAATTTCCCGCTTTTTTCGAAATTAATTAAATTTATTCAGTGTACTGGAGACCTCGGTTACGTCATAAGTGCAGATTTTGGTCACCTCCTTTATATAATCCTGTTTCTTGACTCGAATTCCTATCACCCAACATAAATAAATAAATATCTTCACGAAATTCCGGGCAGACAGAGGTCTAGTCTAGACAATTAAGTATCTTCCACCGAAGATATTTTCGGAACAACGTGACAGGTGTTGAACCTGCCGCCGTTTTTATGTCCAGGCCAACGATAAAGTTCATAAATAAGTTTTTAAAAAACCCATTAGTACGAGCCTGCCTACTGGGGATCGAACTTGGGTCTCTCGACTCGAAATTCCGACCACCCAAACACTCGGCTATCATGAATATCTATAGCACTATCCAACAACTCCCTAAAAAAAAATTGGAGCGATCTAGCCCGGTAGCCTGTACAATTTTGTAATATTTGTTTCTACCGGCCAGCTAGCGAATAAAAATAATGAAAGGTTTATAATTTTTGATTATTCGCTCTATTTTACTTATTTACCACCAGCACATAAAGAGCACCTGAATTTTAACAATGTAGATTTAACGTAATAAATTTTACTAGTTGTAGCCTTTGTAAATGTATGTCCCGTAAGGAAAATTTGGCATAATCGCCACACTGCTGCCTTTGACATGATATTATTTGAGATGGCACCCATAGGTAGCAAATAATATATTCCTATGCCCATACTACACGTCAAGCGGCCTTTATGAGGTCGGCAACGACTCAGACGACGGCTTCTCCGTCGTAGAGGGCCGAAAGAAAAAGCGCAAGCGCCAGCAAAAGTCTGACGCGGAGGAGGTTAGCCCCCCGCGTAAGATAGTGGCGGCGCCTGCGAAGGGCCCGAAGAAAGGAAAGGGCAAGGCCACGCCCAATCCCTCTCCCACGCCTATGGACACTGCTGCGCCCTCTGCCGCAGCACCCAAGGCCCCCAGACCCCCGCCGCCGGTAGTGATCCAGGATTTTAGTGCCTGGAACCAAATATCGGCGGCCATAACGGAAAAAAAAATCCGGTACACAAAGGCCAAGCCCATCGCCACAGGGATGGCGGTAACGGTGCAGTCCCCGGCCGACCATCGCGCCCTGACCAAGTGCTTAAGTGATCGAAAGATCAACTTCCACACATACGCGCTGGAGGAGGAGAAAGTCCTCCGCGCCGTCATCAGGGGAATACCCAAAGAGGTAGACACCCAAACAGTCCATGATGACCTTGTTAAACAAGGTCTGCCTGTGCAGGCGGTGCACAGGATGCGCAACATGCGCACCCGAGCCCCCTACAATCTGGTGCTGGTCCAACTTGACCGCACCAACGAGGCGCAGGTGATCTTCAAGATCAAGTCTGCCGCCCATGTGCACGGCATACGCGTGGAGGCCCCGAGGAAGCGCACTTCCCGGGTCAGTGCCACTAGTGCTAATAGAACAATTGAACATTGTATTCAATGTTCAGTTGTTTTATTCGTAAATCAATTCCCTGAAGGCAAACCTCCTAAGCCCCCTTTTTCTTCATGCTGTACTAATCCAAATGGATAACACACCATGTAAAGTTAAACCTAGGTTTCTGGCTGTCGGCTACTTCAATGCAAACGGCCTTAAAAACAATTGGACGAAGTGAGAGAATTTATCACCGTCCACCAATTAGACATCCTCCTTATACAGGAGACGCGACTCACTAGTAGAATGCGCGATCCAAGAATAGCAAATTACCGATTAGTGCGTAACGACCGACCCACCCGCGGAGGCGGTACGCTTATCTACTATAAGGCATCATTGCACTGTGTGGCGATTGATGTACCTACCTTAGTAAATATCGAAGCTTCGGCTTGTAGAATCGCTCTGACAGGCCATCAGCCTATCACAGTGATATCTGCTTATCTACGACCGCAGTTAAGACTATTAGACAGCGACATCAAGGCACTGCTTAAAATAAGCGACTCGGTGATAATTGCAGGCGACTTAAACTCCAAGCACTCTGCTTGGAATAGCTCTGTTATTAACATGAATGGACGCGCGCTAAAGATAAAGAACGTAACCTTACCGTTGCGATCTATAGAAGTGCAACACGAGTTAAACTCTGATCATCGTCCGGTAACCATGGTGCTGGGTCAGCCCCGGGCAGAGGTCCCTCTGACCAAAACCCTGACGGACTGGCGTAAGCTCGAGATTTATCTAGAGAATACGAACACCCCAGAGTTAGACAGCATCCCAGATGCCATCTCCTCAAAGGAAATGGCCTTTGCTGCTGTAGACCACCTCACCTCTCATTGAAAGGCCGCCGTCGAAGCATCCTCTAGGCAGGTCAAGGTGGCGAACGATCGCCGCTATGAGCTGCCGGAGGATATTAGACGGCTGCTGAGAGAAAAAAATGCTGCTACGAGAGCATACGATCGACACAGGTCTGACGACAATCGAGTCAGGATGCGCCGCCTCCAGAGGGAGGTCAAGGAGCGCATGGCTGAACTCAGGAGTGATAGATGGGACAAACTGATGAAGGATATCTCGCCAACACACAGGGCCTATTGGCAACTGGCGAGGGCTCTGAAGTCAGAAACTGTCTCCGCCCCTGATCAGCTCCGACGGTCTCACCGTAGCTTTTGAGGATAGGGAAAAGGCCGATTGCTTAGCCGACAGCCTAGAGCTTCAATGCTCTCCCAGCTCCCAGCCAACAGATCCGGTCCACCTTCAGAAGGTTGACGCTGAAGTAGCCCGTAGAGCCGCCCTGCCGCCGACGGGTGATCCGCTGCCACCTACCACGTTGGAGGAGGTTCGAGATATAGTCCGGAACCTCAAGACCAAAAAACCTCCAGGAGCTGATGGTATCTCCAACAAGCTCCTCAAGGCCCTCCCAAACGCCCTTCTCTTGCTCTTAGTAGCAATTTTCAACGCCCTCCTTTCCAGTAGCTCCTTCCCGGACGCCTGGAAGGAGGCTCACGTTATTGGCATCCACAAACCTGAAAGCCTAAAACCAGGCCTCGAGTTACCGGCCCATAAGCCTCCTCAGTTCCCTGGGAAAGTCTATGAACGCGTCATCATCGCTAGACTGAGTGACTGCGTCAATTCTCTTAACATAATTCCCGACGAGCAGTTTGGTTTTCGAGCCAAACACTCTTGTACTCAGCAAGTGCACCGCCTCACGGAGCACATACTGAGAACCTCAACCGACCCAAAGCCATCTCAATGGTGGGGGCCCTATTCTTCGATGTCGCGAAGGCATTTGACAAAGTCTGGCACAACGGCTTAATTTATAAGCTGTATGCTCAAAAGTGCCAGACAGACTTGTACACATCATACAAGACTACTTGTCAAATCGCACCTTCCGCTTCAAAGTGGAGGGGGTCCTGTCCGACAGCAGACCCATAAGGGCTGGTGTTCCGCAGGGTTCGGTTCTCTCCCCGACCCTATACTCGCTATACACCAGCGATATCCCAAAGACGGCTGGAGTGGAGTTGGCATTATTCGCCGACGACACCATGCTCTTCACCACCGATTCGAGTGAATGCAGGATCTACATCCGTCTCCGGAACACGATCAGTGTGCTAAGCCACTGGTTTAGGACCTGGAGAATTGATGTGAACCCTGAAAAGCCAGGCCGTACTCTTCTAGGAAGAGTTCTCCTGAACCTTCGCGCGCAAAGCGCATAGTCCAATCGAAATTCCAAAACCAAATATCAATGTTCAATAAACCCATCCCGTGGGTTCAGAAGGTGAAATACCTAGGGGTCGTTCTAGACCGTAGGTTATCCTTCGAACAGCACATTAAATATGTCAGAGACAAAGCGGCCCTCGTTTCCGGTCGACTTTACAATCTCACAAGCCATCGTAGCAAAATGTCGCTAAGACATAAATTGTTACTATATAGGAAACTATATAAAACAAGTTCATGAGGCGTGCTACAAACGCACCCCAATACATGAGGAGCGCAGATCTCCATAGAGATCTCGAGATCCCCACGGTGGCGGCCTTTTTTAAAGAAATATCGTCAAGATATTTCTAAAAAATTAAATATCGCCTGAATCTGTTAGTGGCGGGTTTAGGAAACTACACCCCTTCCCCAATTATCACCCGTTTTGATAGACGGCCAAAGCATCGTCTTGATTGATGATGACGACGTCATCACAAAATCAAACAAAAGATTCGGGGCCGCGTCCCCGTAATCTCAACAACACACGAACGCAGTAGGTACACTACACACAGTTCGTAGTCAGAATCGCGGTCCCATGTTTCACGGTTCACACGAGAATGTCTCGGGTAACCGTCCGAAATACGACCTCTCCCAACACGAGTGGCCCCTGGGCCTTCTCACCCTCCCCTCTCCCGTATGTCGAAGGTCTTCGCTTCGTTACAGGGTTCGAGTGCGTCACGACGTTGTCTCTTTTCTTCTTTTACCTGCGGGCCTTCGTTCTCGCAGGTCTCCTCAGATGACGCTGTAAAGGCCTCCGGGCCAACAGCATCCCGTGGATGGTTTTTAGTCGGTATGTTTCTCCTTCTGAGATCCGAGTCCGACACTGTTCGTTTCGGTGGCCTCCCGGTCAGGAAACGTTCGTGCTTAAAGCATTTTCCTCCACGGTTATCAACAAAAAAAAAAGCGGCCTTTATCTTGCAACCCCGCAACTTAGCACGCGCATTTTTAGTGAAAACCTGTTAAGTTGAAATTACGAACAGAGACTAAAATTTTACTTATAATTATTGATATATAGATACGCTGAGTAGTTTTACTTGTTTTTTCAAGGCTTCTACACAGACTCCTCTTAGACAACGAGAAAAAAATATTAGATTCTTACGATCCCGTACGAAACCGTACTTTTGAACCGTACATTTCACTCACTACTTTCCTATTCATAACAATTTTAAATTTAACATACAATTTTAAAATTGTATGTCGTACAATAATTAAGTTTAAATTTGTTATTTATTTATGACTCTTTTTATTAAAACAAAATTACAAAGCACCTTAAACATAACAAGGAAAATAAAACTTATGATTGGGGTGGAAAGGTATATATGTACGTAGCTTATCCAAATTTGTTTTGTTACGGAATTTACGTATTGATAGCTGTAGCAGATTAAATTATTAAAACCTTATAAAATAATTGTCTCTATTTCATTCGCTATCTGTCAATTTAACCTTTGACGCATGAACTATTACGAAACCATGGAGACAGACCGGTAAATACGTGTAATGTCAAGGGAATACCGTGATAGGATGTACTGATATTTCATTCAGCGTCAATTGTTCTGCGAATTATTTGGCATATAATTATAATAATAACGGGTATTATACTGAAATAAATGAATATCTTCACGCAATATAGGGGTAGACAGAGGTTTAGTCTAGACAATTAAGTCCCTTTGCCTCACCTTCCACCGAAGATATTTTCGGGACAACGTGACAGGTGGTGAGCCCGTCGTCGTCTTTATGTCCAAGCCAACGATATTATTCGTATATAAGTTTTTGAAAAACCCAACCCAACCGGCAATCGTGACATTATATTATATTGAAATCATTACTAATTTCTAACTTATAGCCATGCCAACCGAGTGTTGTAGTAATGAAGATTCACACGAAATCATTCCAGGAAGGGCACTGTGGTTTAATGGATACTTATATATTACTACCTGCCCCCCGCAGCCTGCCCGCAGTTTACCTCTATACTTTACGCGGAACTCTAATTATGTTTCTAAAATAAAAGTGTCACTCCTTATAAAATTAGCTATCTGTCAGTGAAAGTCCTATTAAAAGGTCCAGCCGTTCCATAGATTAGACAGTACAAACACATAGACAGATAGACAAAAATTATTAATATATATTATTTTTAGGTGTATGTACAGTATATATTCATATACATGTAGTAAAAAACGGTAGCCGAGTGGTTGGGTGATATGAATTTCGAGTTAAGAGACCCGAGTTCGATCCCCAGGTGGCAGGCTCGTACCAATGGGTTTTTCAAAAACTTATGTACGAATTAGATCGTTGACTTGGACATAAAGCGGCGACGGGTTCACCACCTGTCACGTTGTCCCGAAAATATCTTCGGTGGAAGGTGGGTCAAAAGGACTTAATTGTCTAGACTAGACTTCTGTCTACCCCTGTTGTGGGAATTGCGTGAAGATATATTTTTCTTTTTTTTATGTATTTAAAAACGGTTATTTCAATATTAGAAAAACGGACTCTCCAATTTTCTTTCATATAAATAGATTTGTATCGTATCTTCGATATCAACGACTGCTAAAATTTTGCCGCTCCTCAGATAATGAATTACTATCTTCTTTTTCTGAACGTTTCGCTTTTACCTCGTGTGAACTGTAAACTTGTATTTTATTAATTTTTATGAGTCGATTCCCTGGCAAATCGCTCCAATTTTGTTTTTAAATTGGGCGATCGTGATAAGATTTAGTCCGAGCAATTCAAGGACAAGCGTGAACCGCAAAGTGTAACAAAGACGATAAAAAATAGTCAAGTTTTTTATACTACTTTTGCTATGCTTAAAGTCGTGTCAGTAATTTTATATAGTAAAGGCTAGCTGTCTGTGTGTAAGAAACCATTACACGTAATGAAAAGGCACCTACATATGTAACCCTCTTTATTTCATATTGTCTGTTGTACTTTAAGCTAATTTTCACCCTATTCCCATAAAAAGATCTGCAACCACACTGTTTATTTTAAACAAAGATAGTTAAAATGTATTAAATATCTAGAAATATTTATTTATTTTATTTTTATTGTGTACATATGATAAAACGTAAATGGGTCATATGAACAATATTAAAATATTTTAGTACATATATAATTTTATAAGTGTAAATTACATTCAACTATCGAAGGTTTTAACTAATACAATGACTTATGATGTAATCAATAAATACAACATACATACAAAAAGGCCTATTTAAGTCAACTGCAGGACATAAACCTCTCCCATAGGGAGGATTTGCCATAATCGCCACGCTTGGCAATCGGATTGACGATCGTATAGCATACCACTCGCAGCTCAGACGCTGCTGCCCATCTCCGGTCTGATTATATTGGTCTAATATTTTTAGAGATGGTTATCCCGCCATCTATCGGTTACCATAAAGATTTTCAAAGCTGTGTCCCTTAGTCGCCTCATACGACAGACACGGGAAGGGAAGGGAGTGGCAATATTCTTAGACCGTTACCACAAGATATTTGTATTATTTATACAAATATTTTATAAATTTATTGTTCATGTAATTGCCCATTCTTGTCGTAGACAGGGGTCTATATAATTATGTCCTTTCGCCCCTTTCTTCACCGAAACTTATTTGGAGAAAACTGACAACTAGTAAGACTATATCCGTCTTAGTGTCCAAGCTAACGGTGTAATACAACATACATTTATATATACTTATATAAATAATCATTAGAAAAATTAATGAGAGTAGAATTAGAAATAATAAATAAAAAATAAATATCTTCACGAAATTCCCAATACAGGGGTAGACAGAGGTCAAGTCTAGACCTTTAACCCACCTTCCACCGAAGATATTTTCGAGACAACGTGACAGGTGGTGAGCCCGTCGCCGCCTTTATGTCCAAGCCAACGATGAAATTCGTACATAAGTTTTGAAAAACTCATTGGTACTGCCACCTGGGGATCGAACTCGGGTTTCTCGACTCGAAATTCCGACCACCAAACAACTCGGCTATCGTGACTTAAGAGACTTAAGAGAGTAGAATTAGAATATTATAAAACATAATACCGTATATAAAAAAAACCGTTAAAATCGGTTTAAACAAATTTAAAATACACGTTCTGAACGATGACTTACTTCTTTTGAAAACATAAAGTTTTTATTTAATTTTTCCTCACAATTATTAGTGTTTTTTTTATTCATTTTAGAAGCAGGATGTCACCGGCAGCGTCGTTTGCCAAACGATGGGCCAATGATAACCTGACCAGGGAGCCCACTCAAGACGAACTTACAATCTTGGATTTGTTCCCTGTAACATGCGAGGGAGATGAAGAAGAAGCAGCGAAGAGAGCGAGGCGATACTACAAGGCCAGAGGACCAGGTGGTCTGGCAGACTTGTGGCATAGAAGATATCCGGATGACGAGGATATACTTTCTAGTTGCCAAGATGCGTGAGTATTTATGATTTTGGTTATATTGTAATTTTTGTTGATTTTAAACCATGTCAATCATGCTGAACTTTTTGGTATTAAATTAATATATAAAAATAAAAAAAAATCAACTGACACGGGCGGGATTTTGAACCCGCGACTTTTGCTGACCGTGACCGTGACAAAGTTCTTACTTGGAGTTATGATGTTTTTTTACCCAAAACAATCTCGAATCGACCGAACGCGGAAACTCAGAGCTGACAACGCCAAGAAAACCGGTATGTCCGCCACTCGTCTATTGAGGCCGTCATATACGCCTATTAAAATAATAATAAAGTACAATAGATTAGAAATAATAATTGGCGATATCATTTAATGAAATCATTGTCACGTTTCAGATATATAGTTCCACTGAAAGCCCGCAGCGTTGGTGGTCGCCGAATAACGCTGGTCAGACTTCCAGCTCCCACCGCTCTAGACAGACCTTTATCTGCTCGCGCTTTACTGGCGAGATGGCTGATGATTTTAGATATCAGGTAAATATTCCATTATATGTCACGATAGCCGAGTGTTTGGGAGGTCGGAATTTCGAGTCGAGAGACCCGAGTTCGATCCCCAGGTGGCAGGCTCGTACCAATGAGTTTTTCAAAAACTTATGTACGAATTACATCGTTGGCTTGGACATAAAGGCGGCGACAGGCTCACCACGTGTCACTTTGTCCCGAAAATATCTTCGGTGGAAGGTGGGTCGAAGGGACTTAATTGTCTAGACTAGACCTCTGTCTACCCCTGTATTGGGAATTGCGTGAAGATATTTATTTATTTTATTTTTTTAGCTTATACATGAACTATATATCATAAATATATATAATTAAGTTACTGTGATACGTGTTTAACTGATGTAATTGGACCATGATTAGTTTATTCTTTCACAACTTTATCCACATTTGGAAAATATAAAAAAATATGGTTTAGTAAAATATTAACAGTTTTAAATAGAATTGCGTGAAGATATTTTTTTTTTATTATTATTATAGTTAAATATTAATTTTATCCACTTTAAACGAACTGATCTTATGTTTACGATCACCTCAGCAAACGAGTGGCGTATACGTTACTTTTCATTTTGTCACTTATCATTTGTGTGTTGTCATTGTGATCAATATGGATGACTACTTATTTACGCAGTCTCGGGTGTGGTTATTTGAGGTATCTTCGTGGTCTCTGGTTCTATAACCTCCTTTAGCTACTTCCTTGGAATATTTATTATACAGCAGGTTAGAAAGATGATTGAAGTCACGATACCCGAGATGTTGGGTGGTCGGAATTTCGAGTTAAGTGGCAGGCTCGTACCTATGGGTATTTTAAAAAACTTATGTACGAATTATATCGTTGGCTTGGCCATAAATACGGCGACCGGCTCACCACCTGTCACCTGGTCCCGAAAATATCTCTTTGTGGAAGGTGGGTCGAAGGTACTAAATTGTCTAGACTAGATCTCTGTCTACCCCTGTATTGGGAATTGTGTGAAGATATTTTTTAAAGATGATCTTATCACTAAAATTGATAAGGGACTAAACTATCTAGGACCAAATGTTCGAAGCCCGCTTCGATAGTTTTGAAGATCTGTCTTCCCCTGTATTGGTAAATGCGTGTAAATATTATCGGATTCCTTTATTTCTTAGCTACACATTTGGACAAAGCTGTGGGATTTGTGCCCGCCTCCTTTAATACGTAGATTTGAATTTCGAACGTCGGTCCAAGTTAACAAAGATAACAATGGCGCCTAGTTTTCTTTCAACGCACTGTTTACTTTCAAGTTCCGCTTCGTTTATGTTACATTTTTGGAAAGAATGGGACTTGTTATTTTGTTAATTTTGGTATTAAGATAAAATTTTACGGAAAATTTTATTTACATTCGATTTCACCTCTGTACGAGTAATATTATTCCTTACAATACTTGTAGATTTGTTTGAAACTTTAAAATCTTGTTGCAAACTAAAAATATTTATATGTGACATTGACAACACATAGTCAATAAATCCGCTCTGTCACTTCCTGTATCGAGCCTACTCAAGCGCACTACTTGATGTTTCCGACGACTTTTAATAGATGGCGTTGTTGCCTTATCTTGATTCTGCAACACATTAATAAAAAAGGCACGATAGCCGAGCGAAATTCTAGTCAAGAAATTAAGTTCGGTTCCCAGGTTCGTTGGCTTGGACATGAACGGGCGCACCACTGTCACTTGTGTCCCAAAAATATCCCAGTGGAAGGTCGGGCGAAAGGACTTAAATATGGCCTCTGTCTAACCCCGTATTGGGAAGATATAATATATTTATAGAATAAACTTTGAATGGCTAACTTATTAAATAAATAGCTGGGCCCGCGGTTTCATCTACATTTTACTAGAGTTAATAGAACCAGTAGTATTTCTTTATCGGGATAAATATATCAAATATCTTATCCTACTATATACTATTAACAGTAGTTAATAGTATCGTAGGATAAGATATTTGATATATTAATGTCCAACCCATGTGTTTATTCGTTCATTCTTAATTTTAAAAACAAATATTCAGACATATAAAGTTATTCGTTAGAAATACTTTTAATTTTTGTAAATAAGATCCACATGTTGTTTAAAAACGACCATTTCATCCTTGTTGGTTTGTTGGTTGACTTTTGCAGTAAGTACTTTTTTTTTTTTTTTTTTTGATAACCGTGGAGGAAAATGCTTTAAGCACGAACGTTTCCTGACCGGGAGGCCACCGAAACGAACAGTGTCGGACTCGGATCTCAGAAGGAGAAACATACCGACTAAAAACCATCCACGGGATGCTGTTGGCCCGGAGGCCTTTACAGCGTCATCTGAGGAGACCTGCGAGAACGAAGGCCCGCAGGTAAAAAGAAGAAAAGAGACAACGTCGTGACGCACTCGAACCCTGTAACGAAGCGAAGACCTTCGACATACGGGAGAGGGGGAGGGTGAGAGGCCCCGGGGGCCACTCGTGTTGGGAGAGGGTCGTATTTTCGGACGGTTACCCGAGACATTCTCGTGTGAACCGTGAAACATGGGACCGCGATTCTGACTACGAACTGTGTGTAGTGTACCTACTGCGTTCGTGTGTTGTTGAGATTACGGGGACGCGGCCCCGAATCTTTTGTTTGATTTTGTGATGACGTCGTCATCATCAATCAAGACGTGCTTTGGTCGTCTATCAAATCGGGCGATAATTGGGGAAGGGGTGTAGTTTCAGACCCACCACTAACGGATTTGGGTGATCCTTAATTTTTCGAAATATCTTGACGATATTTCTTTAAAAACCGCCACCGTGGGGATCTCGAGATCTCTATGGAGATCTGCGCTCCTCATGTATTGGGGTGCGTTTGTAGCACGCCTCATGAACTTGTTTTGATGGTTTGGAGTGTTCTCAGATATGACCTAGGTGCGTGCGCGAACGCGACACACGCATAGGACATTATCGGCCGAACACAGGTCCTATATAGTAACAATTTATGTCTTAGCGACATTTTGCTACGATGGCTTGTGAGACTGTAAAGTCGACCGGAAACGAAGGCCGCTTTGTCTCTGACATGTTTAATGTGTTGTTTGAAGGATAACCTACGGTCTAGAACGACCCCTAGGTATTTCACCTTCTTAACCCACGGGATGGGTTTATCGAACATTGATATTAGGTTTTGGAATTTGGATTGGACTATGCGCTTTACGCGCGAAGGTTTCGGGAGAACTCTTCCTAGAGAAGAGTACGGCCTGGCTTTTTCAGGGTTCACATCAATTCTCCAGGTCCTAAACCAGTGGCTTAGCACACTGATCGCATTCCGGAGACGGATGTAGATCCTGCATTCATTTGAATCGGTGGTGAAGAGCGTGGTGTCGTCGGCGAATAATGCCAACTCCACTCCAGCCGTCTTTGGGATATCGCTGGTGTATAGCGAGTATAGGGTCGGGGAGAGAACCGAACCCTGCGGAACACCAGCCCTTATGGGTCTGCTGTCGGACAGGACCCCCTCCACTTTGAAGCGGAAGGTGCGATTTGACAAGTAGTCTTGTATGATGTGTACAAGTCTGTCTGGCACTTTTTGAGCATACAGCTTATAGATTAAGCCGTTTTGCCAGACTTTGTCAAATGCCTTCGCGACATCGAAGAATAGGGCCCCCACCATTGAGATGGCTTTGGGTCGGTTGAGGCTCTCGAGTATGTGCTCCGTGAGGCGGTGCACTTGCTGAGTACTAGAGTGTTTTGCTCGAAAACCAAACTGCTCGTCGGGAATTAGGTTAAGAGAATTGACGCAGTCATTCAGTCTAGCGATGATGACGCGTTCATAGACTTTCCCAGGGAACTGAGGAGGCTTATAGGCCGGTAACTCGAGGCCTGGTTTTTAGGCTTTCCAGATTTGTGGATGCCAATAACGTGAGCCTCCTTCCAGGCGTCCGGGAAGGAGCTACTGGAAAGGAGGGCGTTGAAAATTGATACTAAAAGCAAGAGAAAGGCGTTTGGGAGGGCCTTGAGGAGCTTGTTGGAGATACCATCAGCTCCTGGAGCTTTTTTGGTCTTGAGGTTCCGGACTATATCTCGAACCTCCTCCAACGTGGTAGGTGGCAGCGGATCACCCGTCGGCGGCAGGGCGGCTCTACGGGCTACTTCAGCGTCCACCTTCTGAAGGTGGACCGGATCTGTTGGCTGGGAGCTGGGAGAGCATTGAAGCTCTAGGCTGTCGGCTAAGCAATCGGCCTTTTCCCTATCCTCAAAAGCTACGGTGAGACCGTCGGAGCTGATCAGGGGCGGCATCGACGAGACAGTTTCTGACTTCAGAGCCCTCGCCAGTTGCCAATAGGCACTGTGTGTTGGCGAGATATCCTTCATCAGTTTGTCCCATCTATCACTCCTGAGTTCAGCCATGCGCTCCTTGACCTCTCTCTGGAGGCGGCGCATCCTGACTCGATTGTCGTCAGACCTGTATCGATCGTATGCTCTCGTAGCAGCATTTTTTTCTCTCAGCAGCCGTCTAATATCCTCCGGCAGCTCATAGCGGCGATCGTTCGCCACCTTGACCTGCCTAGAGGATGCTTCGACGGCGGCCTTTAAATGAGAGGTGAGGTGGTCTACAGCAGCAAAGGCCATTTCCTTTGAGGAGATGGCATCTGGGATGCTGTCTAACTCTGGGGTGTTCGTATTCTCTAGATAAATCTCGAGCTTACGCCAGTCCGTCAGGGTTTTGGTCAGAGGGACCTCCGCCCGGGGCTGTCCCAGCACCATAGTTACCGGACGATGATCAGAGTTTAACTCGTGTTGCACTTCTATAGATCGCAACGGTAAGGTTGTTACCGTTCTTAGAATTGCAATATCTAATATGTCCGAGGTATTGTTTCGATTCGGGTCTATCCTAGTAGGTTCTAGGGGGCGATGATATCGAACATTGAATTGCTACTTAGGTTTATCTTAAGTAGCGCGCGTCCATTCATGTTAATAACAGAGCTATTCCAAGCAGAGTGCTTGAGTTTAAGTCGCCCGCAATTATCACCGAGTCGCTTATTTTAAGCAGTGCCTCGATGTCGCTGTCAAATAGTCTTAAATGCGGTCGTAGATAAGCAGATATCACTGTGATAGGCTGATGGCCTGTCAGAGCGATTCTACAAGCCGAAGCTTCGATATTAACTAAGGTAGGTACATCAATCGCCACACAGTGCAATGATGCCTTATAGTAGATAGGCGTACCGCCTCCGCGGGTGGGTCGGTCGTTACGCACTAATCGGTAATTTGCTATTTTTGGATCGCGCATTCTACTGGTGAGTCGCGTCTCCTGTATAAGGAGGATGTCTAATTGGTAGACGGTGAGAAATTCTCTCACTTCGTCCAATTGTTTTTTAAGGCCGTTTGCATTGAAGTAGCCGACAGCCAGAAACCTAGGTTTAACTTTACATGGTGTGTTATCCATTTGGATTAGTACAACATGAAGAAAAAGGGGACTTAGGAGGTTTGCCTCCAGGGAATTGATTTACGAACAAAACAACTGAACATTGAATACAATGTTCAATTGTTCTATTTGCGTGAGGCCTTAAACTTATTATAAGTTTCGAATAGCGCCTTATGTTTGGCGACTATTCTGAAAAAGTCGGACGCCGAATCTGTCGCCTCTAATTCTGAGACCGTTGTCTCGATTTCGCTGATATCGAAGAGATCTGCGATCTCTCCGAGCCGCGCGAAAACGTCGTCGCCGGCGCTAGTCGCCTTTGCGCCCCGCGCGCCAGACGCCCTTGCGGGGCCTGCGGAAGGAGCAGCGACGGGAGTAGGCACGGGGGAGGGTTTTGCCGGGCCCACCATCGGTGGGGGTTTCACCCACGCGTTGGTTTTGGGGGGCGGAGCCGGGACCAAGGCATTCGCCTTTTTAGCGCTTTTCGCGGGGGGAGAGGTGGAGGCGGAAGCCCTAGTGGGTGCGCCCCTTTTGTTTCTCTTCCCCCCTCTGCGCCTCTTGCCGTGCGGCGCGTTGGGACATCCGCGATAGTTCGCAGGGTGACCCTCGCCTCCGCACAGGACGCACGCCGGGGGAATGTCCGTAGGCTTGGGCCTGGGACAGTCCGCTGTGGCGTGGTCCTCTAGGCACTTGACGCACCTAGGGCGTGAGTGGCAGTTCCTTGCGGAATGCCCGTATAGTTGGCACTGGTGGCACTGACCCGGGGAAGTGCGCTTCCTCGGGGCCTCCACGCGTATGCCGTGCACATGGGCGGCAGACTTGATCTTGAAGATCAGCTGCGCCTCGTTGGTGCGGTCAAGATGGACCAGCACCAGATTGTAGGGGCTCAGGTGCGCATGTTGCGCATCCTGTGCACCGCCTGCACAGGCAGACCTTGTTTAACAAGGTCATCATGAACTGTTTGGGTGTCTACCTCTTTGGGTATACCCTAATGACGGCGCAGTAAATACCAATTGCCTCTCACTTTATATAGTAAATAAATAAATAATTATACACAGATAGGGACAACAACAGATACATTGATCTGATTACAAAGTAAGTAGCTTAAGCACTTGTGTTATAGAATCGGAACTAACGAAGGATATATTCCCATATTTCCCATATTTATAATTATAACCATAAATTCCCAGACCCGAGAAAATGTAGAAGTTTTTCCTACAATTACCCGATCGGGTATCGAACCGAGGACCAGGCAACACCGTGAAAACCGATGTCTAAACCACTTATCCTCAGAGTTCTTAACTTCATGTAACGTAACTTTTGATTAGCTTTCATTCAATTAACTCATGGTTTTTATTATTTGAGTCATTTCGGTTGAATAAAGACAAAATGTGGGCACCGTGCATAAGGGAAACCTCATTATTAAATATCCTAACCAATTACGCAAAATACGTGCATTATCATTGAGTAACGAAATCCAGCTCGTCTAAAATATGCATCAGCTCCCAGACTTTCCTTACTTTAACAACTCTATCTTCTTAACCGCGGTATGCTCACCACCTGCCACGTTGTCCCAAATAAGCTTCGCTTCTAAGTGGGTCGAAACGACTTCATTCGCAAGACCTCTGCCTCTACCTCAGTATTGAGCATTTCTTATTGTTATTTATTTCGAATAATATTATATAAATAAATAAATAACTATCTTCACGCCATTCTCAATACAGGGGTAAACAGAGGTCAATTAAATCATTTTGACCCACCTTCAACAGAAGACATTTTTGGGACAACGTGACTGACAATGAGCCCGTCGCCGTCTTTGTGTCCAAGCCAACGATATTATTCGTTTATTATTCTCTCTCTCTCTCTCTCTCTCTCTCTCTCTCTCTCTACTCTCTCATACCACTGTCTACACTCTACGTCTCTCAACCAATATTAATACAATACGCACTGTCAAGCTCAATGAGAAACGTTACATTTTTCATTAGTAACGTTTCCTTTTTTCAGGGTTATGTATGAATATGTGTTAGGATAACTTACTTACAATCCAAAGTGCCTAATTCTCTAATTCTTATTCTATTCTTACATAAAATTGGTTTTGTTACATCATTTATACCTTAAGGCATGGCAATAACACAACTAGACAGGTATTTATTATCTTTGATTTGTTACATTTATCTCGACCTCGAATAGAAAAATAAAATAAATTTTATTTATTGTAATCGATTATAATATTTAGTTATTATTTAGCAAAGATTTATTGTTGAACACTTGTACACAATTCACTTTATTTAATTGAATTATGTACTAGTGTATTACAATGCATTTTAATTCAATTTCACCAAGTGACAACAATCGCAAATAAAAATAAATTATTAGTAGTATTAAGTATTAAAAGCATTTTTCTGAATTCCCAGATTACGTGAGGATCCGACGCCAGGCGAAGAAGTTGCATTTATTGATGTCAGCGACTTGCAGCCGCCGCATCTTAAAAACCATTTCAGAGGAAACTATTGGAAGGATTTTGTCTGGTGTATGAAGGTTCTTTTTCGTTTCGTTTTTTATATTGTTTTGTATGAAGGTTCTTTTTCGTTTCGGTTCGTTTTTTGAAAAACCCATTGGTATGAGCCTGAACTCGGGTCTCTTGACTCGAAATTCCGACCTCCCAAACACTCGGCTATCGTGACTTCTAAGCTTCTAAGCTTCTTCTTTTTTAGAGCTATTAAATTTATATATAACTCGAAAGTTAACATTGAAAGGCATCTAGGTAGAGCGAGACTGAGACATGTGAGTAAATTGTTCGAAGAGAGAGGATCAATAATACTCCGATACCTAGACGTGCGTGTATGAAGAAAATGATGAATTTGGAAGAAGCGAAAGTGGTATCTAAGATGTTGTCTGTCTAACTACCCCATCAGGGACTACGCGTGAAGATATGAATGTATGTGATATTTCTTTTACTATCCAGTCAACCTTTTTTTATCTAGATGAACCCATACTACGCGATATACATTCATACCACATAAGTGGTACATAACATCAGCGTAAGAATTCACCATCCACTTTCTATCCGTGCATATCAGAGATGGCGACTTATAGAAAAGCCTTAAAAAACCTAAAGATAGGTTACGGGACTATGATCTTAAAAACTACTGATTATACAGATTATAATAAAAGCGTTAAAATCGAAGCGTCAATAGCCCAATGCATTAGGTGGCGGACTACGAAACACAACTTTGCAGGTTCGGATCCGCCACTCGACTATCGTCGTGAAGACTCTGGATACAAACATTGCAGCTTAGTTGGAGTGGATAACAGGAATACTAGTAATGTCATTTGACATTGCTAGTATTCTTTTTTCAAAAATTTGAGCTAACCAGTGTCGAACAGTGGCGTTTAATTACTGTTGGTCTGGTACCGCGTTCGCCAATCCGCTTGCCAAGCATGACTATTGTGCTTTATTCTTACGTGGGATGCTTATGTTTCTGCATTTAACAGGAGCAGCGCAAAGCACAAAAGCTCCATAACTCTTAATATTCTTAAAAATATGAAAATGTTATAATACGACGTCCTCATAAATTGGTTGATATGAGCACATAACATATATATGAGCACAGAAAAATTAATAACAATAATAATGGATATATTCAAACATACACATTTTAGTTATATATACCAATATATAGATGAATCAAACTTTTCTCGTATCATTCCAGACAGCATATCCTCTAAGATTTTCGGAAGTCCACATAATTAACACGCAACGTCTCAAAACAATATCACTGTTACTGCTACAAATGGGAATCTATCCCTGGCGACGTAAAGTCGTACAGGTACATTCGAATTCGGAACAGATCAATCATATCATGGGTGTCGACTACTTCCCGCCAGAAGGTTTGCCATACGAGTATGGTGGTAAAGCTGGTGCTATGAAAGATCTTAATGGTAAGAAACAGAGACAATTTGTAATTTAATTAATTTACTTTTAACTAGTTTTTAATAGGTAATAAATACGTACATAGACAGGGACAACATCAGATACATTGTTCTGATCCCAAATTTAACAACACTTGTACTATGGAATCAGAAACAATGAAGGTATTACAAACAACCAGACCCTAGAAAATGTAGAAATAGTTATTTCTACATTTACGCGAAATATAACCCGGAACCTCAGAGCTGACGACACCTTGAAAACTCGTGTATCTGCCACTCATCCACAGAGGCCATCTAGATCTGTAATTAATTAAAAATAGCAAACAAATATGATAATAGTTAGGTAGTCTAAAGTAGAGGCGGTACAATACAATATAATACAGAGCTCTTTACTGACACCAAGATACACAAAGGCATAAACAAATTACAAAAGGATACCAAAGGGTGGCCGTATTGCTATACAGCAATCTCTTCCAGGCAACCAAGGAAAGTAAATAAAGCGGAGAAAAAATAGATATTTAAAATAAAATTAATAAAAATACATACAACAGGAAATAAAATTAAAGGTAAATAACTGACTATAGTACTATTACACTTATTAATTACACTTACACATATTAATTTAAATACGAAAAGGCAGAAAGGAACGAGCTAGAAAGGCAGGTAATGCTCCTTAGGTTGATTACTTAACTTGCGGTAATACTTATTTAGCAGAAGTATATACTTTATTGTACACCACCAATATACAAGGAGACGGATGCATTCACAATAAGACTGCTTAATCGCTAAACAACCATATCATTTAGGCAACCTTATTGCTAAAGAGTAATTGTAATTATAAACAGTAAGAGTTGGTGTGTATTCTATATGTTGAAATATATACTGTTAAAATACCATAGTAATACACTCATATGTACATAAAAAATGTACACACATATTAGAAAATAGGCATATACACAAAAACTACATACGAAACAGAGAAAGAAAAAATAATATCAACTATTTATTGCCAATACAAACAGTTATGGTATGATCCTCTACGTCATTTTCACAGATCAATGGACAAAGAAACTCCTGTCGAACGCCAAATGGCTTCAACTAGAAGAGCGAAAGTACTATGACACAGAGCTGACTCCCGAAATCAGTGTACGGACGAGACATCGTAGTGTTGTGCGCACGTTACGCGGAGCAATCGGTTCCTATGACATGATCACAAGAACGCACTCTTGCAAATCGCTACACAGGCACGAAGACATCGACGAGGGTACCCATGGTGCTTACAGAACTTTGAAAGTGATATCCGATAGAAATGTTTACGTGTGATCAATTTTCAATCTCGATGATATTTATGTAAATTTCGTAATACTCGTAAGATAAGAAAGTGAGAACGAGCGGAGAATTCTTAAATTACACGCGATACCAATTTACTCGGGGCTCAAATTCACTCCTATAAAGAGATCAGTGATTTCAAAAGAGCTGTTTAACAGCAGCCTATAACTTTTCAGCCTTAATTAATATACCGGAGTGTACAAGTCCCTTAAATTCCTACAAAGGTGTTTTGCTTAAATCAGTACTAGGTTGGAAGGCGGATTGACTATCACAGTACCAGACCCATAGCACCGCTAACGGTCTGCTCAATTTGGTATCATGTTTTCCGAGATGGTAATCTCGCTAACTGTATCAGCCATTCAGATAATCAGGACTTTCCATTTAATTGCCTCTTACGCCATCCACAAGATGAAAGGGAGTAGCAAATTACTACGCCACTAAAAATCGCTTTAGCAAACACATGAATAACTTTCTGATTAATATTCGTCAAGACGAAATTTATGTACAATAGGTTCTTCAAATCGTCGCTAAAAATAGTGACACTGCCTTATAGAAAGTGAACTGAACTCAAACAAACTCATTGTGATGTGTATGATATAATAAATGCTTATAAGTAAAGTTTTTACGTGTCTTAATACATTAAAATGTTTGCAAAATAGATTAAATGAAGCCGGAAATTTAACTTATTTCTTCGATTGGGAAAAAATTACAGCTTAATCCAGAAAAAAATGTTTTGTATACAAAAATTCGTTGTAAATAGTATAAAGAGTTATATTGCATTCATTTCTATGACAATAAAGATATGTTAAAATGTAAATAAACCAAGTAATCTGACAGTTTATATTTTATTTTTCCAAAAAAATCTTATTATAAGTATAATTGTAGCTCTTGAACTTGTCGCATAGACATATGTTGACAGACAAATAGGACATATACTTCCTACAATACTTTGCAATAAAATTGCTGCTGTTTGTCATACAACAATGTATTCAATATACATGGTTGGGCATGGCTGATTTGGCAGACTGCAACTACACCGTTACCAATATATTCATTCAGTTTGCCTCCTTATTTTTTTTATTACACTTCATGTAATATAAAAAGATGATACCTACAAAAAAAGAGGATACCTACGGAGTTTCTTTCGCCTGTTTGTTCTCCGATAAAGGAACCTCATTACGAAACGATACGCTGGCAGATTAAATAATACTATCGAGAAAAGAATGCATATTCTTATTTCTATTAGGTTATCGATGAACCAATCGGAATTGAATGACATATGAGTAATATTTTTTTCTTCAATTGCAGACGGTTATATGGTACTAATACTGACTTGAAATAATTTTCTATTATCAGTTCGGAAAACACATTTTTTAAATAGATAAACCTATAATAAGACTAAATTAGTAAAGTTTCCACTTACCACTAATACATAGAAAAAGAAAAAATAAACAAAATATTAGACAATTAAATTAAAAAGCTGAATTAATTTAAATGATAAAACCATAATAGAAAATATAAATTTTATTAAAATTAGAACAACATTCATAATTTATGCCATCATACCATCATCCTACTAAATGGTTAATAAAAATCCTCTGCAGGTCAAAGACGTCTCCCGTAAGAAAGAAAGACATGTCATAAACACAATACTTGACAAACATATAGGTGATCGGAACACCGGACCTAGCACCTTATGTGCTGCTCGTTATTGGTATTTTTGGAGACAGTTATCCTGCCAACTGACGGTAGCCCTTACTATTTTCAAGGCCTTACCTTTAGTCTTGTCCTAAATGGCAGCTGAAATAATTCCGAACATTTCCTCAGAAAATTTCCCGTGGTAAATTCGATATAAAATTCATAGTGGCGCACATCTCTCCGCAAATCGTGTCCACTTCATTGGATGCGATCAAATTAAAAAAGCTGGTACAGTTAAAGCTTCAGCCCAAAGATGGGAACTGTATTCCATATGGGTCTGAAATTGCGTCTTTTAGAGCTGCAACTTATGGGCCGTTATATAATACTTGTTGGAGCTTTGAAGAGAGGGTTCGAGCGATGTTCAGTTTGTCCATCTCCCTTCAAAGTGCAATCAAACTGAACATCGCTCGATATGTGGACGAACTTTGATAATGGATGGGATGACAAGGGGGATAACTGAATTCTCAAAATGATGAAAAAATAGTCATGATCATACACACGATCATACACAGTCATAGCGCGTGATCGGAATTCGAGTGAAAAGACCCGAGTTCGATGTTCAGGGCTTGTACCAATGAGTTTTATTTAAAAAACTTGTATACCGGATCACCACCTGTCACGTTGTCCCAAAAAATGTCTTCAGTGGAAGGTGGGACGAAAGGACTTAATTGTCTAGACTTTTGTCTACCCCTGTATTGGGAATGCCATTAAGATTTTTTCTTTATGATTTTACTAAGGAATTTTCTCATATTATACTACATTCAACAGAGTCTCATTAACTCGAGCATTATCGTTTACCCGAGACACCCTTGCATGGCCTGTGTATCAAAAATAGTATCATCTGCATGAGAATGAATTCCTCTGATTGGCAGGATATCATTGTCATGTATAGGAAGCTGTGGCTGGGAGATGGTATACAGCCTTGCGAGACACCAACGTTTATCACATTCGTATCGGAGAGACAGATAAACTTCAAGATCACCAGCTGACACACTTCCAGTCCGCCAGTACGTACTCCTATACGTACATACTCATCTAAATACCTCAGTTGTAGGTATAATGACTTCCATATTATACATAGATAGAAGAATCACTTCGGCTACAAAATCTGCAATGAATATGAGATCATCTGATGAAAGCAAACACGCCACTATAGTAGCACACCCAGCGATAGCTATGGGAATAATGGGATTTAGTTTTACTAACATAAACTTAGTGGGGTGAAAAACAACACCTCTCTCACTAAATGTACTGCAGATTCACAAGATGCAGAAGCATGAAGAAACGATTACAAGTAGGTGTCCAGAGAGGCCTATGCTTCTTTTACCTTGATTTAAATTAATAAACGTGAACAACTCTGATTCCTAAGTAAGTAGCTAAAGTAATTGTGTTATGGAATCAGAACCGACAAAGGTACCACCAAACAACAAATCTTTATATTATCTCAGGTCTGGGTCGAGAGACAATATAACTGGAAAAGTGGTTTTTTACGTGGACCCATCCGAGGATCGAACACGGGCCTAACTGCTGACTAGACTTGAAAACCGGTGTGTACACCACTCGGAACCACGGAAGTCGACAAAGTGTATAAAATTACTCACATACGCTGCCGTGACTCCGGTCAGTAATATAATATAATGTTTATATTTATGACTCAAAACCTAATTTTATGTAAATTAGATTATAATTATAAAAAAAAAATTAATGAAATTCAAACTGACGAATTGGTATTTTCGGACATATATTCTAATTGTTTTTTTTTTTGAAAAGTTTCTACAATTATAAAACATCATGTTTAACTGATCTCTAAACAAAAAGCTTTCGATTAATTTAAGCCAAAATAATAAATCCATCTGCTGTGAAACGAAATATACGAATATTTAAAAGAAGATAACGTTCTTCCTCGCGCCATGATCATTCTGAGAGTGAAAACATCGCATAGCAACAGGTATATATGGGCAAAAAATTTGTGATCTTATTATTTAAGTAGTACTTCTTGATCTAATTACGAATAATGTACGTTAATTAATTCTCGCTGGCTTTCACGATTCACAACGAAACCACATGAACCAATCTCATTATGTTATACTTTTAGGTAGATAATTTTTATTTAGTTTTAGTTATAATAATTAATTGGAGAAGAATTCATTATTTTATCAAAACGTATTATATGTATTATAATAAAAAAAGTACAAAAATAGTTCTAAATTATAATTATTCAAAAACAATAAAATCGTGTGGAAAACATGATGAACAACAAATGTCGTAAAGAAAATTACTGTGGCGCAAACTTTTACATAAATACGGGGGGCACATGCACACTTTTTTTAATATTCCAGTTATGTACATAATATAAAGTATAAGAATTACCATGTGTTAGCATGTATAATTAAATAAGCTCACAAGACAATGTGTACAAGGTATTCTAGAGTAAAGTAAATTGTGGTAGTCTGAAATCTTACGTACTTTCAACCCACATTTCACCAAAGCTAAACGTGACAGGATTAGACTAATAACATCCGTTTTCGTGTGGTCGTAAGTGTCGTTAGAGACATCTAAGGGTCTGAAAAATATATTTGGCTGCCGAAACACGGCTAGATAATCACCACCAAAATACAAAATCAAGATTATTATCAGAATCCGCTTGCCATTCGTAGCGATTATGGCAAACCCTCCCGTACGGGTGAGGCTTATTTCCTGCAGTGGCCTCTTACAGGATGTTATGATAATATGATACAATTTTGATAAAATTATATGATAAAATGATATGGTAAGGTACTGTCGTTGTGTACAGAAGAAACTCTTAATTGGCATTAGGAATAACCAACCACTTGGCCTTCCGTAGTTTTGATTTAAAAGAAAAAAGAAAATACAAAGATTTACTGTGTCAGTGACACAATCAAATCAGTACTTTCTAAAGCAAGCGCTCGTATGGCATTATGAAAATATTCACAGTGATGACTTTCAAATACCTCGCATAATGTTACCTATGGAGTAATTAAAAAGATAAATTGAAGGAAACGTGTATGATACACTCCTCGTTTTTATGATTCTACATTTTGCGTTTTGTTGCATTTGTATTTTGGGATAAAAGTTTTTTTTTCATCGTCGGCTTATCTACTTATAAGTGAACGCTGACAAAATTAAGATAACTGCAAATGTTCTGCCAACTAATAGTTGTGTAATTGAAAGAAGAAGAAACATAGAGATAGGATACGGTTGTGTGTCTCTGGAAACTCCAGTCACCGAACGTAAAATAATCTCAAGATACTTCTACTGTACTCCGGAATGTAGCACCCTGGTTGCATTGGTTATAAAAGCAAGCCAATAATGCAAATATTGGTGCAAAAAATTGTTTTAATAAATATAGGAAAATGTGTTTTTTTTTGCCTACATAAAAGCAAATCTAGCCAAAAAAACGTTTAAAACAATTCGTGTTTACGAAAAAACAGGGTAAATGTAGTGGATATTCAAAACAAACTCAGGATAGAAAGAGAAAGGTAGTAAGTAAACCAATTTTATGCATCCGATAAACAAAATATTGATAGTGTGTACAAAACTATTTTTAACACAAAACATTTTGTTTTATTATAGCGTGACTGATTATACCTATGCGGTAATACTTGTACTTCGCGTTTTGTTCATTTCGTCACTTTCTTTACGCGTTAGGGTCTCACTAAAAAGACCACACGAGAATTAACCTTATTGCAGTGTTGTAAAGGTTGATAACGTTTGCAATCAAATATGTTTTGGAAAATCATATCACAGTGACTATACACACGCAAACACGCAACTTCATGCACTGGTTAAGATAAACTTTTTAAAATTCACAATGACTTAGCGATAGAACATTTCCTTGAGGATAGTCACACAAATGTAACAGAATTAAGAAAAGTGTAAGTAGTGAAAAGAATTCAACACTTCTGATCGCCTAGACGAGTAAGTATAAACCCTAAAATATAAATGAATTCAAAAAAAGATAGGCCAGTTTTCTCAACCACGAATTTAAAAATAGCGTCACGCAATTCCTCATACCGGAGTAGGTAGAGATCTTAACAATGTCCCTTCGACCCTGCCTTCAGCGAATATATTTTTTGGGACAACGTCACAAGTGGTAAGCCTGTCATCGTCTTGATGTCCAAGCCCATGATATCAATCCTGCAAAAGTTTTGAATAAACTCATTGGTATGTTTCTACCACCTGAGGATCAACCTCGGGTCCCTTGACTCGAATTTCGTTAACCCAACAACTCGGCTATCGTGACACGTATTATAAGTGTAAGTATAAAAACCATTTTAAAAAAACACACATAAAATCTTAATCAGTGAACTGCTTCAGAATATACCACCCCCTTTCTTCCAGAGGGTGTTGTAAGAGACGACTAAGGGAAATAGCCTTTGAATGCCGCAAAGAGGATTGGCATATGGATAGCCATCTCGTAACATACAAGCGCCAAAGGTAAGATATAGCGATCGCTGACTGCTCGCGAAGCGTGCCGATTATGAAAAATCCTTCAGTGCATAAGAGGCATAAGTCCTGCAGTGGATTTCTGATAGACTATAAAAGAAAATAGAATTGTTGGGCTGTACAGAAAAGGTACCACAAAAGGGTAGGGTTAGAAATACGGTCACGGTCGGTCAAATAATTGTACTGGTTATCCGTATTTAGAATCTCAGCTTCGCAGGGATGACAACAGTGTCTAAGACAGAAGATGAAATTTGCTACGCGATAAGCAATCATATTGTCCGAAGGTAAATGACTGTTATGAAATAATGGAAACCTTCAATTGTAGATCAACAGCACGGCCGGCTATGATTCACCGGTCATTATGCGGTTCGAAAGGAAGAATTATGGTAACACGCCGACCATAATTATAATGTCGAAATTAAAATGGCGCACTCCAGACGTGTTGAAATTACAAAGAGAATCATAAGCATATTGATGTTCAAATAGCGTTTTAAGTTTCACTGCTGATTCGTCCATCTAATGAACTTACATTATGAAGACTGGCTCAATGAGTCGTGAGACCAGGTTCAAATATCCTGATATTTTCATTTGGTTACAAATAAATAAATAAATATCTTCACGCAATTCCCAATACAGGGGTAGACAGAGGTCTAGTCTAGTCCAAGCCAACGATTTAATTCGTACATAAGTATTTGAAAAACTCATTGGTACTGCCACCGGGGGATCGAACTCGGGTCTCTCGACTCGAAATTCCGACCACCCAACAACTCGACTATCGTGACGTTTTTCATTTGGTTAATTTATGATAAATAGATTTCTAATATATATAACGGCACATAAGTTGTTAATATATTAGGATGATAGGGAGATTAGAGTGCAGATTGCGAAACACGAACACGCAGACTCAAGCCCTCCTTTGAAATATTGTCGTTAACCGCTCCAGATTCATTGAAGCTTAGTTGGAATTGTTAACAAATATATTATTACTACATATTTATATTATTAGTTTTTTGGCATTGCTTGTATTCTTTATTTATTTATTCAGAGTATTTATTTTACAAACGAATATAATGATAATATATAGAATAGAAAAAACATATCTTTTATCCTACCAAAGAGTTTATGCATTAAAAATACGAAGACTACAAAATTGCTATAAAAGAAGTAAGTATGGCTAGGGTTTGTTTTTATCATATTTATTCAAATATATTTATTCGCAACCAAATTTCAATACACATGAGCAATAATTTTGTATTTAGTTTAAGGTAGTATTGTTATGTTATTATTCGGCTGTAACAGAATAACAGCGGTGATCAGTATACAAGTCACGATAGCGCAGTTGGGTCCAAGCCAACGATATAATTCGTACATAAGTTTTTGAAAAACCCATTGGTAAGAGCCAGCCACCTGGGGCTCGAACTCGGGTCTCTTGACTCGAAATCCCGACCACCCAACCACTCGGCTATCGAGACTTACCTGTCACGACCTTATCACCTGTCACGTTGTCCCGAAAATATCTGCGGTGGAAGGTGGGTCGAAGGGACTTAATTGTCTAGACTAGGCCTCTGGCTACCCCTTTGTTGGGAATTGCATGAATACATTTATTTATTTATTTTTTATATTAACAAAAATATACGAGTTTAAAGGAACTAATGGAAAGAAAAAACCAAGATGAACGTTCTTCGAACATGTTTAGAACTTTATGGACGACAGTAAAGGTCGTGTTTAGAGTAGCTTAACTAATTTTAGTACACTAAGTGAGAAAAGTAAATATGGGTCAATATGGGTACAAGTGGAAGGATTTCTGCCACAGCTTGCCTGATTTATGCCACCCGCATCCATCAACTCACCCTATTATAATATATTTATAATATATATCTGAATATATTTTATATATATTATAATAGTTTAGTTTATATAGATATTGTTATGTAAGTGTATCATAAAACGCACCACCTCCTACTGTTATTAATTCCAGTTTCTCTTTAGCCCCCTTATGGCGATAAGACCGCCTTATTGTGCATATGTGTTTATTAAGTTTTCTCTGTGTTGTATTCATTCCTTGTATATGTGTGGTATACAATAAAGTATATACTACTACTACTACTACTATATTTTGCAAGTCGTCACTTAATCTAGTAAAAACCTCCTGAACTGCATATTATCGATATGAGACTGCCACTCGAGAACCTCTCTTTCCTATAGATTCTGAAATCTATAAACACCTGTGAACAATCTTAATCGATGAAGATTATAGAACCATCTAAAAGGATCCGAGACAAAAACACCTACCACAATTTATTTTAAAAATCTTGTACACTAACATTTCTACCATTAAAACTTATATAGGCTTCCATGTTTAGAAAGCTTGATCCCCAAATCTAACTGTGCTAATTATAAATAACAGATAATTTACAAAACTCGTAATTATCCAGGAGCAGTGTGCGTGAATTTTGCTTCATCTAATTGCCTCTGTAATCTCAATAATTAATTGTTACAATCTTAAGAAAAGTGAGTGTATTGCAATCATAGACTTCATTTAGAGCAATGAAAATATCAACATATTATAAGAACTATTTCGAACCCGTTATTTTACTCTACACATAAAATTTCATATATCTTTTACGATATGGAGTAAAATTTTAAATTTTTATAACTAAATAATTATTAAAAAAATATCTTTTCATCAGGTACTAATTTCGCAGTTTGCAAATAAAAAAAAGTTGCAGAGATCCAAGACGTATTTGTATTACTTTCAACATCTCGAGATCAACAGACAGGCTATAAAGACTTCTTAAAAACTTTCCACTCGTATTTGTCTGATATTTGTGATTCGATATAGATATTACCGAACGCTTTCAGTTAACGACCAAAATATGAATAAACTTGTTATTTTTAAAGAATTTCGTCTATTGTCTACATAATAAGGAACTGATGAAAACTTAGAAAATCGTTAATGTAAATAAATAAATATCTTCAATCAATTCCCAATAAAAGTGTAGACAGAGGTCTAGTCTAGACAATTAAGTCTAGTTGACTCACCTTCCACCGAAAATATTTTCGGAACAACGTGATAGATCCCGTCGCCGTATTTATGTCCAAGTTTCAAAAACTTAAGCGCGTAATTCGTACGTAAGTTTTTGAAAAACCTATTGGTACGAGCCAGCCACCTGGAGATCGAACTCGGGTTTCTTGACTCGAAATTCCGACCACCCAACCACTCGGCTATCGTGTTAATATAATTAACCAGAATTATATGTATGATGTTTGTATTTATTCCTACGCATGTAAGACCTGTAAAACTCTACAGCAGTACATAATCCTCGTACGTTCTGGTAGAAGGTAATTCATTTTTCAACACCAGTGATCAAATAGTTAGGTTCCATTACGTTTCAATAGAGAAACACAGATAAGTACAATGTTCATACAAACATACATACATACATATCGGCTTGTTCAAGTCCACAGTAGTACAAAGGCTTCTCGCATAGAGAGGATGTTCAATGTTCAATGTACAATGTTCATTAAGTTTATTTCACTGAAATCGTTTAGTGCTCAGACATCGGTAGAATTATAAAAGAAAGTTACGATAGCCGAGTGGTTGGGTGGTCGGAATTTCGAGTCAAGAGACCCGAGTTCGATCCCCAGGTGGCATGCACGTACCAATGGGTTTTTCAAAAACTTACGTACGAATATCGTTGGCTTGGACATAAAGACGGCGACATGCTCACCACCCGAAAATATCTTCGGTGGAAGGTGTGTCAATGGGACTTAATTGTCTAGACTATACCTCTGTCTACCCTTGTATTGGGAATTGCGTGAAGATATTTATTTATAAATATAAAATAACTAATAAAAATACATACATACATACATACATACATACATACATACATAAAAACATACTCGTACATTACATATCTATCTAGATACGACATCACGTACATTGCTCCGATCTCAATGTAAGATGCTAAAGCACTTGTGGTATGGGAATCGGAAATAACGAAGGCACCATAAAGACCCAGACCCCAGAAAATGTAGAAAAAGTGGGTTTTCTACATTGACCCGACCGGAAATCGAACCCGGCACCTTGAAATGGCGACACCTTGACACCACTCGTCCACGGAGGTCGTCGTAACTATCGGTATACCTTTAAAATATACCTTTGTATATAGTACCCCAGTATTGGGGATGGGTTCTTTCTATAGGGACAAAGGTGAAAATGATGTAACATACCTTATAACTACTACATTTTATGACTACTACTACTCAGGGATTTCTGTAAACAACTTCAGTTGAAACAGTCACGATAGCCTAGAGGTTCGGTGATCGGAATTCCAGTCGAGAGACCCGAGTTCGATCCCCAAGGCTCGTACCAATATATTGTTTCTAAAACTTATGTATATCGTTGATTTATATCGTTGGCTTGGTTGTTTGGACACAAAAATTGCCTCATCACCTGTCACGTTGTAACAAATAACTTTCCCTTGCTAATTATCATGCTTTATTTCCACGCCATCGCCTACCATCAACACTAGCAGAATTGGAGTTGAAGCATGTTGCGCTTGGTTACCCCGTCAACGATAACGCGTGAAGTTATATAAATAATTAAAAGCTTAAGCAAACCGAATAGAAACAAATCGTATTAATTTCGGTACTTTAATTCATCTTTCTGAAGCATATTAAGCCTATTTAATCCACAAATAGTCCCAGCAGCCGAGTGGTTGGGTGATCGGAATTCCAGTCAAGAGACCCCATTCCGATCCCCATGTGGTGGGCCCGTAACAATTTTTGATTTTCCAAAACCTATGATTTATATCGTTTGGACATAAAGACTGCGACAGGCTTCCAACCTGTCAAGTTGTCCCAAAAGATCTCTGCGGTGAAAGGTGGATTGGACTGAATTATCTAGACCACTGTCTACCCGTGTTGAACACGGCGTGAAGATATTTCTTTAAATAAAACTCTTTTCAAAATTTGCGGTGTTTCGTAGGAATAAAATGTTTAAAAGTCACGATAGCCGAGTAGTTGGGTGTTCGGAATTCGAGTCAAGAAAGCCGAGTTCAAGGTGGCAGGCATGTACCAATGAGTTTTTAAAAAACGGCGGCTCACCACCAGTCACATTGTCCCAAAAATGTCTTCGGTGGAAGATGGGTAGAAATCACTTAATTGTCTAGACCTCTGTTTACCCCTGTATTGGGAATGGCACGGATATTTTTATTTTCAATATATCATAACTTCAGTACCTCCGTAACCACGGATGCTGTAAAGCATCCGAAACGTCGGAAAGTAAAAATAGTTTGTTAAAAACTAATTAAAAACGCGATAAAATCCTAAAATCGTTTTATTTAAAATAACTTTAGTTGATAAATTACGTGGTCATTCCTGAGGACTTAAATGGAATGCCTTATAAAATTTTCCCACGACACGAGTATAACTATTGATAGTACAAAATCATTCCAATGAACCCAATATCATCAACAGTGCGGTACCCTTCTAGAATTTAAAATTAAGGATTGGGACACCATCTCATACACTGCACTGATCCCAAAGTAATCTGCTTAAGACTTGACTGAAATCAGAAACAACGAAGGTACCTCAAACATTCTGACCTGAGAAAATGTCGAAAAATTGTTTTCTACATTAACCCGATCGGAAATCGATCCCGGGACCACAGAGCTGGCGACACCATGATAACCAGTGCCACTAATCCACGGAGGTCGTGTAAGATAAAAACTCGATCATAAGAGAACGGTCAGTCAGCTTCGCAACGAAAAATCCCAAAACGCTTCTCGTAAAAACTTAACCAACGAATGTTCACGATGACACATCCGATATTTTTTTTTCCTTTTTCAACGAGAAAACCAGACAAGTAGATAGTCTAACCCAAATCTCCCCCCAAGCACAATTGCACCCGCGCTCATATTGCGTGACGAAATCATAAAAAGAACGTGCCGTCTGGACTGGCCGCATTCGAATCCGCGCGACAGCACGCGCTCCCATAAAAAAATACTTTTTTTTTTTAATTTCAAATTCTTTATAAACTACAAACACGTTACGTTCAAGTGACACTGTGAACATCGTTGAGAGTTTGGCGAGTGACTTGATTTTCAATTTCAAAGGTGATTACTATTTACTTTTTATCTTTTAATCCTAAAGTCGTGTTTTGTGTTGTGCGGCTTAATAGCGGTGAGCTTTAGCTATAAGTGTAAAGTTTAAAAACTCCCAAAAAGTTAAGTAAATTTTAAAAAGTCTACTTTGAGAATTTTTTGCTAGAGGCATTTTGTCCCCAAAACTCACATTTATATCAAATATATTTTTTAACCTGCTTTAGATTATGTACTGTGTATTTATTTTGTGCGTATTTTTAAGGATTTATAACGTAATAATGTATAGTTATTAAAATAAATATGCGAGATCCGTATAACACAGTCGTATATAGTCTTATGTAAATGTTTTAAATGACTTCTTAAATTAAGAACTTTGTAAAAGCGCATAATCGCCCTATATCACATTAGCAATTAGTTACATCGAATATCTATAAAACAACAACGAAGTTTATTTATGGATTTTACACTGAACACTGAGTAAGGAAGCCTATAACGGCACAAGCTCTGTAATATTTATCAACAAAAATAGGCAAGGGAGTGATATTAACGTAGACAATTCCTATGTAGAGAAAGACTCGCGAACCTGTAATAAATTTGCTTCCGTAAACTCAAGTAGCATATTATTTGAAAAGTAAAGATATTACATAGGCTGTTTGTTATGTCTGAATATATCTTCTCGGTGGTAAGTGGGTCGAAGATGCTTAATTGTCTAGACTAGACCTCTGTCTAGCCCTGTATTGGGAATAGCGTGAAGATATTTATTTTTAAGGTTATAGATAAATCGTAAGCACTGGCAGGAATCACTTGTTTTCAGTATTGTACTTGTATAATATGTATAATATGTTCGTGAAATAGCAATCCACTTGTTTTAGTATTTTGTTACAATAGATGCCAATACTAATGTTATCCTAAGTCAACTCAAAAGTAACATACAGAAAAATCATTATTATTACAAGACTTTGTAATGATTTTTATTGATGAAACAAAAATCAAAAACTCAGCTACTATGTTCTTACTTTTTCTTTCGTTTTTATGCCTCGAACCGACCTGCCAGTATCTAAGTCATATTTAATCATTGATGCAGATTACAGTACGTCCATTCTGGAAGTACTTTAATGATTGCTATCATTAATTTATTATTTCCACAATACAACGATAGGATTAAACAATTTACTATATTCAATACAATAATTAGTTCAGAATATTTTTTGGATAACATTTTGTTTACTTTCCTGAGTACACTAAGTATGCTTTATATTCCAATTTCAGTTAAAATCGATTTAAAGGTTATTTGTCAATGTTAACTATACAAGCGTGAACGAAGCACGAAGGAAAATCTTGGGTTGTGACTCATCGGGGTCGATGACATTTGCAGAGAAATTGCATCGCCTGTATAGATACGCTTGCTTTACGATAATTTATTAACTGCGTTATATTTCACGCGAAGCTTTTAGAGTTTAAAGACCCAATTTTAATAATAAGTCTTTTTCATTACCAGTACTTCCATCAAGTGAATAATCTGTTACAACTCGTAACAGATTATACAAAACAAAAATTTACAAAAAACAATATTCAGATAAAATACAATTAAATAGACCTTAAAAGGTTAAAAAAACGCTTGATCTTACGTTCGCTGTCTTTAAGAGCGAATGTTTTCTTTTGATAGCTTAATATGTGAAAAAAGTGGTGAAATCTGGCCTTCATTAAATTTCTTCCCGTGGTAGTCGAAAGAAAGGATATCCTTCTTCTCAAATGACGAAACTTTGAAAACATTAAGGTTTGTATTATTGTTACCTTTCTTCTCGATATTGTAAAGGCGATTGAGGAGACAGCATTTAAAATATCAATAGCTACCGGTAAATAGAATAAATTAGGGCGGTCAAGGGCGCTGCTATTTACGGAGTTTGAGGTAAGGAATGTATTATTGCGATTACTAATCCGCTTGCCGAGCATTGTAAGAAATATAATAAATATAAATATCTTCATGCAATTCCCTGTACAGGGGTAGACAGAGGTCTAGTCTAGACAGTTATGTCCCTTTGACCCACCTTCCACCGAAGATATTTTCGGTACAACGTGACAGGTGGTGAGCCTATCGCCGTCTTAATATCGAAGCCAACGATACAAATTATATATAAGTTTTTAAAAAAAAACCATTGGTACGAGAATTGGGGATCGAACGCGGGACTAAGAGTCCCGCGTTCGATCCCCACCTCGACCTTGATCACCAATCACTCGGCTATCGTGACTTGTTGACAGACTATGGAAACCACTGAATTTAAGTGAGAGGCTACATAATATTTTTATTGCTCTTATCGTACACAATCTCGCACTTGTAAAAGATTACGACTTTCGCGCTTCTTACGGTCGACCACGAAGAGCCCGAATAGCCTCGTTTGCTTTAAAAACAAATTAGTCATACGAAAGTACATAAAAAACGTAACAGTATACACTGCTGATGTCTTGTTTTTATTTAAATCACTTCGTAATCCTTGTTACTATTATTAAACTGGCTTGAAAAAGATTAAGTTAATTCGCTTGCGTTATTTTTATGCGGATTATTTCCGTCAATTGTTTTTATAATTATTTTAATTGCATTTTCTATTTCATTGTTGACTATTTTTATATAAGCTTTTACAAATAACACATAATGTTTCCGTGATCGTCGTCACCAATTTCTTTTTTCTTTCCTCCTTCAACTCCCAAGGGAACATTGATCACATCTTTACACCTTTTTCTGTACACTTGATATAAACCGGCCAATCTTTTTAAAGCACTACCATCGACTTTTACCAACATTACAATCAAAAACACAAATTCAACCGTTAATGATTATTAGATTCTTTAACCAGTAAAATAAATAGCATAGGTCAATCTTCAGTCTGCATTTTACATGAGGCGGCAATTGTCTGATATTCTGATACAGGCGGAACAAAGAACTCGCCACTTCAAACGTGACTTCCGTGCTGGAACGCTAAGCTGTATCATTATAACGCCAAAAAACTATAAGCCGTTAGAAAATAGTCTTTATTGCATTACGTTAAAGTTCTACGTATTTTTATCGCAGCTGAACAGTTAGCGGTACTTCTTACCGTTAACTTGAATGCAATAATTTAGAAAGGTAATGGTGATCGTGATGGATTTTATATTATATTTTTTTTTACACCTCTGATGCGTTTCTTTGTTATGAGACTTAGAGATTTTTGTCACATGAACTATAGGATACTGATGAATGGACTCTAGCAATAACATTAACTACAGATCTGTACAACGATCGCCAATTGTTTACCGTGGCGATTGTGCCATATATATAAAGTCCACTGCAGGACGTAGACCTCTCCCGTACGGGAGAGATACGGAAGAGGTCTTTTCCTGCAGTGGATCATAAAGATGATTGGTGTAGGTAAAACGGCAGCGGTGATATGAAAGTTTTCGAGATTTTTAAATCATTTTGAGTAAAAATGAGATTTACTTAATAAAAGTGGGACTCATTACGAGTACAATACCAACTTTTGTGGCCAAAAACAATCACGAGTTCTATAGAGAATCTAGAAATAAATTAAATGTTTTTTTTTTATTCTAAACAATAATATTTGAGTACAATATCACGGGTGACATTAAATTTAAGTCTAAAAAGCGGAACTAGAAATAAAAAAACGGAAAATATCTAAAACGAAATAAGCTTCCAAATTTTTACAGGTTCAATTATCCCGAAATTAAGGTCTTTTTAAAAACGAATAGCATCGTACGCACCTGATTGTAATAAACAAAAGTTTATAAAATACATCTATTTTACATTCCTTTTAAATGTGCTTTTTATATACTATGTACGTATATTCTCTGCCTACCATAATTCTGAAAGCAAACGTATTTACCTCAAAGTAAAACTAGACTAAGCAAAATGAAGCAAACTCAACTGCAAAAAAGTGTAATGCGGTTTGCGGTTGAATGTAGAAATTCTATAGGTTGTGTCTATTAAGGAAAGGGGGCCAAAGTTTCAGACTTATTAAAAAAAAATCTTAGTTTCATACTTATTTTTGGCCTATTATTAGTGACCAGTAAAACTTTACTACTAGACATGGACTTCTGTCTTAACGATAATTCGCCCTAATCACTTACCCTTCCAGAGCAGACTAGTAAAATGTGGCTAGAAAGGACTAAATTGTCTAGACCTCTTAATACCCTTGCATTCCCAATGCCAGGGTATTCATAGGTCTAGTTGCTGAAGGTGAAATAATAATCTCACCGTTCTCAAACGTAATTATTTTTTTCTTCACTAATACCCGGACGTTCGTCACTAATTTTCATAAAAAAAAATTATACTGACTTATTAACTTGTGTGCAGTCACGTGAACTTGTTAGAGAGGCACCGTTAGTTCACGTTACAGTGAAAGCTTGCCTGAAAACGCAATAAAACGTTTTCTTTTCGCCACACGAAGATCGTTACGGTACATAAATTGCAAATTCGACAAGTTACATTCGAAGCGAAAGTGGACAAAACTGTTTTAGTGAATTTACGGGGTTAGATTGGAGATAGTGACGTGCTAGTTTTTGTTCTTTGATGTTTAAACAAAAATTTCTAATTCTAATCCTTTCTATCAGATATCATCTGTCAGATATTTAATTTTAGTGTTGTTCTTCGGTTTGGTACATAGACACATCACTAAATAACAATGTTTTTACAGTTGACAGTCTGAAAGAAAGAAATAATCTTTTGAGATTATAACTGCGTAATCATGCTAATAGATGGCGCTTTTGTACATTCTAATTGTGATTTAGTTTTTTTTCGTTAATAATTTTCTCAGAGACGATACCAATCATGTGATGATGACATGTAAAACAGTATATATATATGTACATCTTATAATAAAATATTGGCCAAACCATTAAATAATTTTCAGAGATACCAGAATATATAAATACAATATTAGCTTGTTTGAAATAATAAGACTAGCATTAATAAATAACGACTGAGACTAAAGAATACTAGTACTAACTGAGAAAGGAGAATAAGTCTTTCCATTTTACTCCTTAGACACACTTAATAGCAATTCATCTTCAATTGTATTTTTTTTAGGCTTCATTGCTTCAATGACTTCAGTAGCCCCTTTCCGTCAGATTCCAATGAAATAAAAAACTTGTAAAGATAGAGTACGTTATGAAATAATAAAGTTTGTTACGAAATGCAGCATTAACTATGTTTGTTGTAACGGAATTGTTTTTACGGTCCTTGATTCTTCGCGCATGCGCAAACTAAGTCACTCGCTACCTGATGCAAGATGTCATTAATGTCTGTTTGATGAAGGGTTCTTTATTCTTGCGTAATACTTTATACATGTTTTAAGTTTAGTTGAGAGATCTTCAAACTTTTTCTTGAACCGGCTATCTTGGCTTTATTAAATATGAAGTATATAATTTAACAACACAATACAAAGATTGTATTGACAGTCGTAAACAGCTTAGTAGCCTTCAAGAAATAAACTGAATCAATAGATATTTTAATTTATAAACTCTTGTCCCATTTGTTTCAACCTGAACCCTAACAAAATAACGCCACAGCGATATTCTTTAACATTTATAATATTAATAATGAATAGACTAATATACTAAAAAATAAAAAGAGGCAATGATATTGCCTCTTTTTATTTTTATTTTTTAGTATATTGCTCTGAGCATGTCATTTAAATATTTCGTTGCTAATTAAAAGTTAAAAATTAAAAAAAATTATATATCTTCACGTAATTCCCAATACAGGGGCCAGGTCCAGATAATTAAGTCCCTTTGACCCACTTTCCACCGAAGGTATTTTCGGGATACCGTCACCGTCGGGGTGGTGAGCCCGTCGCAGTCTTTATGTCCAAGCAAACGATATAATTAGTACATAAGTTTTTTAAAAGCCCATTGGCACGAGCCTACCACCAGGGTACGAACTCGGGTCCCTGACTCGAAATCTACCACCCAACTACTCGGTTATCGTGACATTTTAGACATTTAGTTAATATTTATCAATATAAATAAATATGTATGTTGTACTGTTAGCTTGGACATTATAACTGCGATAGGTTCACCACTTACCACGTTGTCCTAAATAAGCTTCGTGGGAAAGTGGATCAAAAAGTTGTCTAGACCTATGGCTAACTCAGGATGAAAAATTACGCGAAGACATAAAAAATTAGTAGGTTACATGTTTCGATTCGAAGAGTGCATACTCTTCAACTCATACGCTTCAACATTGGACGTATTTACAAACTTACACCTAGAAGTTTTATAGTGATATTATTTTTTCAAATTTCCTTTCAGGGCCAATCAACGATTCCAAGATGACTCTAGAACAGCCAGCCGGAGAGATGTGGCAGAAGATCCGCGAGGAACTGAATGAGAAACCAGAAAACAATGAGCAATATTTACAGCACATCAAAGAATGGCTTAAGCAAGAGCCCCATTTACCTGATGAGTTCGGTAAGTCCAGGATGCCTAAGTAACTTATTTCTGTTCCATATTTCTTTTTTTTTTTTTCGGAGCCCGGAGCCATATACGGCAACAATATTTTAACTTAAGACAGTATCAAAGTGATATTTAAAATTCTTTGAATGCTATTGTATGTATTGATTGAAAAACCAAATTTTGTACAAAAATGTGTACATAGCAAATTACAAATTGGCTACCGACAGATGCCCTGACAATTATCTTAAAAAGTATATTCGACAAAATTCAGCAGACTGGTTATGGGCAGCAACGTCTAAGCGCAAGGATTGTTACTGCGATCCAATTTACTTGCCTTGCGTGGCGATTGTATACATGTATACATACATACATATGTAAGAAATAAGAAAATTCAAAGCCAAGGCCATATAGCAAAGGAGGTGACAAAATTATATGACAGGCGGCAGCAGCAGCGTCTAAAGTGCGAAGTATCTGGTACTGCGATCGCCAATACGCTTGCCAAGCGTAGCTAATATAGAAAATCATCCTTACGGGAGAGACAGATGTCCAAATGAAGACTTTTACAAGCCGTTTTATTCACAGCTTAGTAGTATTTAACTCGACATGGTTATATTAGGAAAAAAATATTTCTTCTTTCCAGATGACCAACGCATCATGACCTTCCTACGAGGTTGCAAATTCTCTTTAGAAAAAGCCAAGCGCAAGCTGGACATGTACTTCACTATGCGTTCAGCCGTTCCAGAATTCTTCGACAATCGTGACGTCACACGTCCAGAGCTGCAAGAGATTTTAAACCTAGTGTAAGTTTATGTCCAAAGTCCTACGTGGCTTCGCAATCTACTGCACTAAAGGCCAAAGGCCATCAATCGCATCTCTCAGAGATCATTCCTCGTCAAAAACTGTTTCTGAGGTTCGGTTTATAATCAAGCCATGTTTTCTGCGCGCCAAAAAAATATCCGGAGAAAAATTATGCAATATCCTTTTGTTTAAGTCATTCTCGTAAGAAACTAGGGCAAATAAACAACAACAGCCTTGTACACTGATGTGTAAAGGAAAAGTACTGTACATGCGTTTTGCCAACGACTTTTTTTAATTGCATGCCGCTCTCCATTTAAAAATAATCATACTTTTAAAATTCTATGACGCAATTATACTTTTATTGACATCTTATTTTGTTTATTCATATTCGTAACATTAACTCTAAATGAAGAATTAAATTCCCCTTCACTTTGTTGTCCGCTGATCTTGGTCAGTCGTGAAAAGCTGCTTTAAAAAAAAATCTCGAAATTTCCAAAGACTACCGACTCGAACGTCACATCGGCAAAATAAGCAAAGCAATGATGTAAAGCTAGACTTTAAATAACGCTTAAAAGTAACTTTAACTCCGTCCTAAGGAGATAACGTTACTAAAGAAAGTAACGTTATTGTTAACAACATAATGAAATTTACCTTTGTATATGATGATATACAAATTCTAATGATAATGATACAAAGGATAATTGTGTATGATAATATCTACATTAATAAATAGTAACATATACATACGTTAATTTCGTATAAATCATGTAATTGTATTTTTTTGGTATAATTTCATGAAGTATTTACTGCGTTAATCAATAACTTTAATAACGATACTTGAATCGAGATTTAGGTCTAATTATCAAGTCTTGTGACGTTGCGAGATGCCTGGTATTCCCACCGCCAATTGTATTTTCGTCACCATTAAAACAAAATTAATAATAAAAACCCAGTAATTCTGTATTATGTATTACAAGTGTAGAGTCTGGGTACCGTGTGGTAACGGTGTAAGAATATTGCCACACCCTTTCTTCCCGTGGGTGTCGTAAGAGGCGATTAAGGGAAACAGCCTTGAATATCGTTATGGCATGGATAGCTGGATAACCATCTTTAAAAATATCGGACCAAAATTATCAGACCGGTAGCAGTGTCCTTCCTATGGTTGAAGCTATGACCTTGCAGTGGACTTTAATAGACCGTCATGTGTATATGTATGTGCCTGGGAGTTCAGGCTTTTTACATAACAAACATAACATGTTAATAAACAAAAAAATATATTTAATTGTTATATGTTAATGGATTTTAACTTAGATTATCCCAATTTAAGGATAAGCATAAGCGTTGGTATAAGAGACACTAAAGTATTAATTAATATAAATATATAAAATAAGTTCTTCTAATGTCATAAGGTATTAAAATGTCATGAGACGTATGGTAAAATAATGTAAGTTAATTATCAGAGCTTTGTCATTTTCATCATCTTTATCAGTATTTATAAAATTCTTTATCATTTATTTTTTCTTCTAGTCAAATGCCGCCGCTACCTGGACTCACCCCCGACGGACGCCGGGTCATCCTTATGAGAGGTATTTAAAATTAAAATATTTTTTAGTCATCAACGGTCAAAATTTTTTTCTTGTCTTTACAGTGTAGTTCTTTAACCAGACTTAAATAAATAAATAATTTCACCACGTAGCAAGTCACGATAGCCGAGTAGTTGGGTGGTCGGAATTTCGAGTCAAGAGACCCGAGTTCGATCCCCAGGTGGCAGGCTCGTACCAATAGGTTTTTCAAAAACCTATGTACGAATAATATCGTTGGCTTGGACATAAAGACGGCGACGGGCTCACCACCTATGACGTTGTCCAGAAAATAACTTCGGTGGAAGGTGGGTTAAACGGACTTAGTTGTCTAGACTAGACCTCTGTCTACCCGTGTATTGGAAATTGCGTGAAGATATTTCTTTATTTTATTTATTACGATTTTGCCACATGGGAATCGAACTTAAGTTCGAATTCAGTTTACTTAACTATTCGGGTATCTTGACCATAACTTTTAAAAATGTGGTTTTTTTTTTTTTCACGCAGGTCTTGACAAAGAAGCTCAAACACCAAACGTCGCGGATGCTTTCAAACTGGCCCTAATGTTGGGTGACGTCAGATTGGCCGAAGAAAAGGAAGGTGTTGCTGGCGATGTCTACATTTTAGACGCTTCAGTCGCCACACCCACTCATTTCGCCAAATTTACACCAACACTCGTTAAGAAGTTCCTCGTTTGCGTACAGGTTCGTAATGTTTATTGTTAATTGTCATAAATTTTTAACAGTAAAAATATTGTTATTTAAAAAATTACTTCGCAACCCTCTGCATGAAAATATAAAAAGGTATATGCTACCTGGTCCGAAGAGAAGAAGAGCACCACCCACCCTCCCACAGATGCGTGCACCAATTCCACAGATGTGTGCACCAATTCCACTGTATGCACCACCACCACTACACTCAAACCAGGTAACACACACCACCACCGAAAACGCGACACGTGTTTCGCCTCAAAACAAGGCATCCTCAAGCGAGTAGACTCTACGATGAGCGACCGCAGAGACAATTTTTTTTTTTTTTTTTAATAACAACTTTACTATGAATTTCCGCAAAGTAACGCCTGAGTCAATTAACTATAGTAAAAATATTCACAATAGATATTGAAGACCTCAGTGGACCAGTGGCATACACTCCGGTTTTCATGATGTCACCTGCTCTGAGGTCCCGTGTTTGATAACCGAACAGAATCGAGAATCGACTTTTTTATATTGTCTCGGGTCTGGTTGTTTGTGGTAACTTCGGTGTTTCCGATTCCTTAACACATGTGCTTTTGCTATTTACTTTGGGATCAAAGCAACGTATGTAATGTTGACCTTATCTATGAATTTATTTATGTATGAACTCTTGCTTACTCTTGCTAAAGAAACGTAAACTACACTATCATACTTACAGACTGAACTCAACCTAACTACTGTAAAGGTTCAACTCGAATGCACCTCTGATCTTTTGTCCAACAGCAGTCTGCATATTTTTTGTTTGATACTTTAATGTTTATGATTAAATCTAGCCATCGGTCGAACACGTTAATGTTGGTTAGTGTCCATTTCCTATACTTACCAGAACAAAATACCTTTAGTATAAGAAAAGTCGAGATAGCCGATAGACGATAGTAGATAGAAGGGATTATCCAAATCGGAATTCAAGTCAAGAGACCTGAGTTTGGTCCCCCGATGGTAGGCTCGTACCAGTAAGTTTTATCACACCTTATGTACGATTTACATCATTGCCTTGGACATAAAGTCAACAAAGGGCTCACCATCAGTCACAATGTCCCCAAAACAGACTTCAGTGAAAGGTGGGTCGAAAGACTTAATTGTATGGACCTTTATCTTTGTATTGGGAATAACGTGATGATATTTTTTAATATATGATAATTTGTATGGTTTTATTCTTTATTAAGAAGCCATAAATAGGCCCACTGTATACATAATCGTCTTACAAATGGCGTGCTCTATATTAATAGCAAAACGTTGATAATACTTTGAGGGAAAGGTTTCATTGCAAATAAGAAAGTTGTTTAGTAATGATATTCTACTTTCTCTGTCTTACATTTACTGATAGGACATATTCTAGTGCATAAAGGTCTTCTATAAAGCTCTAGAATAAATGAAATAATTTTTCTGTAAATCATCAAAAATAGAAGAGTAGCTCTCTTTTTTAATGCTCGTAAGAATACCTTATTATCGATATATAAAAAGAAGGGTTTTTCTTTCAAAATTTATGCACCATTTATGTCGTTGTCTTGGACATAAAGACGGCGACAGGTTCACCACTTGTCACGAAGTTCCAAAAATGTCTTCGGTGGAAGGGCTTAATTGTTTAGACCTCTGTCTACCCCGGTATAGGATATGGCGTGTAGATATTATTTTTTGTCTATGGGATATTGATATTTCGAGGACCAGTACAGTAGTTCATCAAGATTATGAAGTTATAAAACATATCTATTTACTAATGATAATATATTATCTGTGGATGTCGTTAGATACAAAAGAAGATAATAAATAAATATCTTCACGCATTTCCCAATACAGGGGTAGACAGGCGTCTAGTCTAGACATTTAAGTCCCCTCGACCCACCTTCCACTGAAGATATTGTCGGGACAACGTGACAGGTTCTGAGCCCGTCGCCGTCTTTATCTCCAAGCCAACGATATAACTTGTACATAGGTTTTTAGAAAAACCCATTGGTACGGCCACTTGAGGATCGAACTCGGGTCTCTTGACTCGAAATTGTGAACACCAACCCACTCGGCTATCGTGACTTAAAGCAGAAGACAAAAGAAGATCTGAATATTATACTGGAGGTATAAAAATTTATTTTTACTTATTATTTTTATTACAGGAGGCCTACCCCGTGAAGTTGAAGCAAATACATGTCATTAACGTATCCCCACTGGTAGACAAGATTGTAAACTTTGTCAAACCGTTCATCAAAGAAAAGATCAGGGAAAGGGTAAGTTTGGGTGGAGAATTTATTATTTATTATTATGTGAGCTTTCACATAAAAATGTACACTTACAACAATTAACAGAATAGTTTGAAATTTAAGAGCATTTACTCCCCAATATGTTTCATGTTACAACGTTTCATTTACAACTTTCGAATAGTTTAACTTCAAAATACATAAAATAACTTCTATGAAACTTTATACGCTTAATGATACATATCTAAATAGAAAGTAATAAATTTTTTAGTATATAAATTTACTAAGAATAAATAAGTAAATTCAAAGCATACTACAATAATATCTTTATAGAAACACATTCTACTTATATGAAGTTTTATTAAAAATCGACGAAAATTGAAAGAAACACCTTAAAAATAATAACAATTTTAATCATACTATTGTTATATCACTTCATAGCCGCTTTTTAAGGCCATTGCTGGATAAAGAAGTCAGCTGCCTTCCCTGTCCACCCTATTTGCTATAATCGCCACGCTTAGCGGATTGACGATTGCGTATCAGCCACTTACGCAGTACATTTACGATGGTACTTTCCTTTTACGGTCTGGTATTTTTAGAGATAGTTATCCGCAAACTGTCGGTAATCAATTGAACTTTAACAGGAGCCAAATATTTTTAAGGCTAAGTCATCTTTTAAAACATCCGCAGGAAGAAAAGTGGTTATATAGTTCGTAATATTTTTAAAATTTTTTATGTAACTAACATCTGGCGATTTGTTCTCTCTGGCTTATCTGTCAGGGATTATGTATAAAGGTAAGTTAGTAAAAACTAACCTTAATTTAAGATACTAAAGGCTCTTATTTTGTTTTAGATCTTCTTACATTCGGATACAAATGAACTCTTTAAGTACGTCCCTAAAGAAATGCTGCCCTCTGAATATGGTGGCAACGCTGGTCCCATGGATGACCTCCATAGTAAGTATATTAAAAATAATTTTAGCAAGTATGTCAAACACTTACGGTACGGAAAATTTCATTGACACTACTATAGATAGTATTTATAGTTAAACGTCTCAGGAATTATGGAAAAAATTATGAAAAATTGTAGTCGTATAATTTAAGGAAAATGTTTATTTATTATTAAACAAGCAAGCACCTAAGTATTTTTATGAATTTTTTGTCAGAAGATGCCGCTATAAACATAACTGTATATCCACGTGTATATAGATAAACTTGTTTCAAGTAACATGATAACGATATCCCTATGAATTTTATAGATGTAATTTTTTTTATTAATAATTGTTTGTCTTTTTCAGATGCCTGGGTAAAGAAACTGGAAGAGTATAAGGGTTGGTTCGCAGAACAAGAGAACTACAAAGCAAATGAATCTCTCAGACCTGGAAAACCTACAAACTACGATGAACTCTTCGGCATCGACGGCTCATTCCGTCAATTGGTCATCGACTAATTTTTAGTTTAGCGTAATAAAATTGAATCCAATCAAGTTTGAAAGTCGCTCGTACTATGCCTATTTCGCCACCTCCAACGACATTTGAAACTCGATTGGGTATTTCAGCGTCTAATCTCTATCGCTTCAATTAAGTACCTAGAGTTGTGTTTTTTTGGTACTAATTTTAGCTAATACCAAATGCTTCTATTCGTCAACCAAAGTTTTTTGCTCAGTTGTATACTTGTTGACTTCGTTGATGATTGGAGACGTTTCTAGTTATTTAATTTGTTAAAAGAATTTTTCTTATTCTAAATAAATTTATATCTTTTATATTTCGGATTTTATTTCATGATTCAGACATTGGCTACCTGCTATTGTATGTTACAAAATAAATTTGTGACAACAACAACTACAACTTTTTTCGTTTTTTTTTTGTCCTTGTCTTTTTGTTTCGACATTGGAAATGTGAAATAAAAGTGCAAAAACGGTTACTCTGCGGAAAATAATTATTACAAAAATATTAGCATATTACCTTGCTCCGCCTGCAAAAAAGAATTAATAGCATATTTTACCAGACCCGAAAAACAATTTGCATTCATTTCACAGATGCATGCATTAATTAAATACAGATGGTCCACTATGATTACTCTCAACACCAGATAATATCCGCCACAACCGAATAATTTCGACGTTTAACCATAGTGACCTTTGGTCCCAACATCGGTCCAATCTGCTGTCAGAGTGTAGAAGGTCTTCTTTCACACCCTGAACGGAGACAGATATCAGTCTATTTCACTGTATACTATGTTCTATCACCTATGAAAGATAACTGCAGCATAGCAGGATTTCGCACAATTTGCACGCCTGGCAGTACACCAGACACCAACAACACCCAAGACGATGCTGCTCGTCACTAATCAAAATTTATCTTAAACCTCTGAATGTGTTTTTGATGTTAGGATAAAATAGGGATAAAATGTGCTACACTTGAGTAAAATATATTTAATAAAATAAGAGAATTACAAATCAATTGATACGAGCGATATTCAAACCCGCCGTAAATTCAACCGAGTCATTGCGACTTAACCTCATCAGTAAAAATGTTAAATCTCTTTCGTAGTCATCTTAGCAACACTGTTAGCATCTGCTGGATTTTATACAAGACTCGACTGAATGTATATTTTAGGCAAGTAACCCATGCTTATACTTGTTATTAAACAAAATGAGCGATTTATAAGCGAACACGAGCAGGATTCTAACTCCGCATCCTGCTCTTTTTATCTAGCCATCATCTGACACCAACCCACTATGACTGACCTCCTGACAAAAGTCTACTCAACGATAAATGAGCGATTTATAACCAAATAAAAATTTTCTTTTTTCAAAAACTTATGTGCGATTTATATCGTCGGCTTGGACATAAAGACGGCGACGGGCTCACCACCTGTCACGTTATCCCGAAAATATCATCGGTAGAAAGTGGGTCAAAGGGTATTGGGAATTGCGTGAAGACTCAACGATAAATTACTGCACCGTCCTGACATAACTTTATCAAAATAAGTTACAAATTGTGTGTTTCTCCTGAGAATTGAAATAGAATATCTTATTTCCCGTAATTATACTGATTCTCTATATATTTAAGACAATAAAAATGATGATGATGAATGTCCTGACATAACTTTATCAAAATAAGTTACAAATTGTGTGTTTCTCCTGAGAATTGAAATAGAATATCTTATTTCCCGTAATTATACTGATTCTCTATATATTTAAGACAATAAAAAAATAAATAAAAAGAGGTTGTCATGTAACACCATAACTACCGAAAACCAATAATTTTTTTTTTACTTCAATATTGACTCAAAACCACCACAACCACCAGTCAGAAGTTTTAAACTCAAACCCAAAACGTTACGTTAGCTATTAGGCCGACCTAATACAGGTCTAAAGAGAACTGACGAACGACCCGAGTTCGATCGCATGGAGAGCCTACCTCACGACAATGAGTTTTTTAAAAACTTTATACGGTTTACATCATTGGCTTGAACATAAAGACGGCGACAGGTTCACCAGCTGTCACGTTATTCCAATATAAGCTCCGGTGAAATTACAGTCGAAAGAACTATGTTCCCTAGACCCCTAGCTACTCCTGATATATATCAGGGAGGTTGGACATAAGGACAGCGTCAGGCTCACTAACACGTTATATCAAAATAAGCTTCGGTGAAATGTGAACCGTATGAATTCAATTGTATGGCCCTCTGGCTACCCCTGCATTGGGAAATGCGTGAATATAAAAAAAACTAAAGAGAAATTTCACTCGTAACTGACAAAAGCGACACGCAATGTTAACGAACGACCAACAAATCGCATGAATCAGAGCACGGAAGTAGCGCAAACCGCAAGAGGATGCTATTGCGTTACTAATATCAACTATTGCGTTGCCTAATACTAATGTTAGGTATTATATACTAATATAAATAAATAAATACCTCACCGTAATTCCCAATACAGGGGTAGACAGAGGTCTAGTCTAGACTATTAAGTCCCTTCGACCAACCTTCCACCGAAGATATTTTTGGGACAACGTGACATGTGGTGAGTCCGTCACCGTCTTTTATGTCCGATATTATTCGTACATAAGTTTTTGAATAAACGAGCCTGCCACCAGGGGATCGAACTCGAGTCTCTCGACATGAAATCCCGACCACCCAACCACTCGGCTATCGTGACTTTTAATAGTATATACTAATGTAACAAAGCCAAACCGAAGGGTTTTTTAATTGCACTAAATTACACACTATCTAACAATACAGCGAAATTTAAAGCAGACTCATTACCATAATAATAACTGGTAACGACATAAAATGTTAACAATGTTGTAATAAACATACGAGTATACAGAGAACAAAAACTTATACCGAAAAGTTTTTCAAGTTATTCTTTATGGCGTACATATAGAGTACAAAAAATCGAGTGCAAAAACACAAACATTAAAACTATTAACACGGAAGAACAATAATATTTTCTAATTTAAGTAAAATTATAATCTTGGATAAAAGTTAAAAATTCTTACTCTCTGAAAATTACTCTCAAATACTCAGACATAACTAGCGGAACTTAGAAAAATGCAGAATATACAAATAATAATGTATACATTAAAACAAATATGTATACATTAAAATGAAGCTAAAGCATTTGTGTTGTTCTACTTTGACCCGCCCAGGAATCGAACCCGGGATCTCAGAGATTGACACTTTGGAAAGCAGCGTCTACACCACTCGTCCACGTCCACTCATCTAAGGATGACCCACACTGTCGCTACTTTAATTGAGATTGTTAAAAGCTATCATTTTATACGCATAATATATTTCCTCTTTTTCATAGACCTTAGGCAAGGTTAAAGAGAAACCATTACGTGGTTTTGCGTAATTATCACAGAATTATATAACGAGGAAAAGATTGATAAGTAACAGACCGAGTCAGCGTTGCGTGAACAAATCCATAATACAATCTTATTACTTTAAACCTAAAGTTTATTAGGATCCTACAGAAAAAATAAAATATAAAAGTAATACAAACTAAAGTGTTGTTAATTATTTTAATAACTTTCCTTATATTAATGACCAAACAAATAGACACCGTACACACTTTTACTCATATAATATAAACGCATAAACACACACCTACACACGCAAAAACACACATATATTTTTTAATTTCTAATTTGTTAAAATATATTTCCTCTCCTTTTATTTGTAATTATCACAGAACAGATTCAGGAACTGGGGGCTGGTGATTTGTTATAGTAATACTCCATTTTAATATTATAAAACTGTATCCTGAAGTAATTTAAATGTATGAGAAATAATACGATAGCTGAGTGGCTGGGTGATCGGAATTCGAGTCGAGAGACCCGAGTCCGATCCCAGGTGGCAGGCTCGTACCACTGGGTTCTTTTCAAAACCTATGTACGATTGATATAGTTTATGCCCAATAAAGAAGCCGACGGGCTCACCACCTGTCACGTTGTCCCAAAATATCTTCGGTGGAAGGTGGATCGAAGGGACTTAATTGTCTAGACTTGACCTCTGTCTACTCCTGTATTGGGAATGGCGTGAAGATATTTATTTATTACTTATTTTATAGAAATAAATAATTACGTAAAACATGAAACGTTGCGTTTGCGTCCATGTTACCTAAAACAAACAATAAAGGAGATAATCTTCTGCAATATCGCAGGTACGACTATAACAGATTTAAGTATTGAGAATTACAGTTGCATTAATTTATATACGTTGTCCCAAGAAATGTCTTCGCTGTAATTAGGATAGATACGACTTAAGGACCTTCAAGAAAAGAGCCTACTATACCTTTCTCAAAGACTGGCATCGCATCTGTTATTCCTTTGGCATTGCAGGAGTTTATGGGCGGCGGTAATCACTTACCATCAAGTGAGCCACCTGTTCGTTTGCCTCCATATTCAATAAAAAAAAAACTGAAGTGTCTAAATTAAGTCCTTTCGATCCTCCTTATGACCGTTTCCTCCTTCATCTGTTTTTTATACCACCTGGGGATTAAACTCGGGTCTCTTGACTCCAATTCCGATCACTTGGATATCGAGACTTACACCTACTTTGGTAACAAGGTAATAAATAAATATCTTCACGCCATTCCCAATACAGGGGTAGACAGAGGTATAGACAATTAAGTTCTTTCGACCCACCTTCCACCGAAGACACTTCTTGGGACAACGTGACAGATGACCCCGTCGCTGTCTTTATGTCGTGTCAACAAGGTAATCTATTAAACCATATCTATACTATAGTTCTATATTATATAAGAATCACATATCTGTGTAATATAGTAGTAGCGCTTTCAAAAAGGAAATAGAGTTTTTATTTTTTTTCTTTAGCCCTATATAAGATATAATTAACTCCTAAAACATGCCGATAATATTTACAATTTCAATTTTAAAAATAATTCAAATGATATCACTAACTCAAGGAAGGACGGCGCTTAACACTCTAACACAGATTTATCTCCTTTTAACAATTAAAAAGAGTTTCCTTAGTTGCCTCATACGATGTCAAAGGGGAAAAGAAGGGTTGTTGAATCCTGCGATGAAAAAAAATTATAATCATTTTGTACTATTGCTATCTTATTATTACTACTTACTCTGTTGTGCTACCTTATTCTTAAGTTCTTAAATTATTTTTTTGTGCTTATTTAGTTGTATATAGTTATCGAGTAGCACTACACGCACATTGTCCACGAGAGCTGCTGCCGACAAACTGTGTTACAGTTTGGCAGATTTTAAATGTAAACACGTAGCTATGAAAATAAATAAATAAACATTTTTAAGAATTACTTTTTCCAATTTGCCAACACCATCAATCTTATCTACGTTCATTTATTGTTGATTAACTTAAATTGTAATTGTTTTAAGTACATCAATATTGTATTTTATTTAAGATTTTACTTTCACTAGAATTTATTGTAATTTGTTGCTGATATATAAATATTAGATACCAGACTAATGCAAATTTAGTGTGAAAGCTGTCAAAAGTCGATGCAGCGTACAGGTGACAAAATTACTATAGATTATAATAATTTATATTATTTTACATCTCTTTGTTTCTTTAAAAAAAATTTGGCGGAAAGTTGTTAGCTACAAAACTCTCCAGTATTTGATGATAGGCCTCTTTTAGCTACGGGAACCGACAATTACATTTTTTACTGTTTTTAAAATTTTTACTAAAACTTTTATGCTCTCAAACAGTCATTCTATAAAATCACTTAAATTTTATAAATAAATAATATTTATTACAATTATGATTTTATCCTTTCTCTTTACAACATTATACTTTTTTATTCCTATGATTTACTATGGTATTATAGTATTGGCATCAAATTAATGGATTTTAAATAAATCCTGAAAACAATTTATAGTACGAAATATGTCAAGAGAATAATGTCACTAATCATGTCAGTTTCAAAACCCTCACAAATAACCTATTTTATATCCAGCAGTGGCACATTTTCAAAAAAATATTATGAAGCAAATTCATAACATTTTAACAGCTTTTCCTACAACCGCAGGCGTCGTCAGGGTGTATAAATGGACCCAAACTATTTCAAAGACTCCACGAATAACGAACAAAGACTCGGTTGCGCATTGTCATCTTGCCTATGCCAATGTCGTAAAGTAATTCAAGGCAAAACATAATCAACTGCAAAGATTGCTTAAGACTTACCGTAGAGCCTACGAGGACTTCAGTTCGACTTGAACCCTCGAAGTAATTGCATGCTTCTAACGCAATTCATTAGACTGCAAGCGTGTAATTGATTAGTGTTTCAAACGGTGTAACATTTTTAGGTAAGTTCCTATTTACTATTATATCACTTGCACTATTTAATCTAGGCAAAAAACTCCCATTTATAAGTTTATTATAATTAAGTAAAAGTAAAAGCGTATTACACAATATTCGGTCTAGTTCCCGGCTAACTAGTTTTCTCAGGCAACGTAAGGGGCCGAACCTTTTTATGGCAAATTGTATACTACTGTACTGCGTAAGCGGATTTCATTTGGTCGAATAAATTTAAACGTAATTTGTAATAATTTATACGTATTTTGTAATAAAAAAAAAGTATATATTCAATAATATAAATTTCATGTTTTGTCTAAGTTTAAACTAAAATTTGCTAATACTGGGGTAGACAGAGGTCTGGACAATTAAGTCCTTTCGATCCACTTAGTATATTCCTATATTATAATAAAAAAATTTTAAAGTTCGCTAATTAGAACAATATTTAGCATTTTTAAACTCAAAACAATTCAAATATATATAGAGTGTTACGTTAGTCTGAGTTTAAGAATTTTTATTTAAAAATTTCTGAAACTCTAAAATTACCATATTTAGTCCGCGGCTTCGCACACGAGGTTTATAGCCAATGTCCTTCCCCAGGCTTCAGATTATCAAAATAAATAAATATCTTCACACAATTCTCAATGCAGGGGTAGACAGAGATCTACCTCAGACAATTAAGTCCCTTTGACCCACCTTCCACCGAAGATGTTTTCGGGACAACGTAACAAGTGGTGAGCCCGTCGCCGTCTTTATGTCCAAGCCAACGATTATATTCAGATTATCCATATCAAATTAAATTACAAACGGTTCAGCAGCTTAGTAGTGAGACATACAGACGGATAGACAGAAGTTATCATTGTCTGTAACACAGGTACTCCATTATTATAGAGGAGGACTATGACCCGGTACCTTAGTTGTAAGTAACCCTTTCTTCACCTCGTCCCAGATAGACTTCGTTGTCTATACCTCTGTCTACCCCAGTAATGGGAAAAATGCTGTCTTATAGTAAGGGTTTGATGACGTTATTTTTTTTAAGTTATTCGTCCAAATTACTTGGTGTAATCGACTAAACTTCAAATTAATTATGAAAACGATAAATATATCGAATTTGATAATAATTTGCAAAATACTCTAAAATGTGCATATTCATAAAAAGTATACAATTTTTATATATTTGAGATATATTAGTATAACTAGTTCAAAAAAATAATCCCATGATTCCTTATCTTCATCCAACGGGTGCTCATCCAACTGATTAGGCAGCGCACCCCAAGATAGCCCTTAGAGTGCAAGAAATATAAGTATACTTGATACGAACTTTAATACTATGAATGAATTGCACAAAATCTTTGTAAATTGTAGCCTAGGCTTTATACCTATATTATTATGAAGTCCGTACGTAAAAATCCGTTCCGTAATTTTTCCTTGAAAGAGTAATAAATATCCAATCATCCTAACAAACTGTCGAATTGAAATTATAGTAGGAGTACAGTACAGAAGTAACTATCTTACTTCTGTACTGACTTAATAACCTGAGATAAGCTATGTAGCTAACCTCAATATACATTCTTTTTGTGCTGTTTACTCTTACTGAAATTAGACATAGACACAAATATAACCACATCTACTCATTATTCCAGATAAGATAGCTATAAAGAACAAATCTTAATATCAAGACCTTTATATTCTCTTTAGCTACTATCTATCCATCACTTTCGTCGTACAAACCACATATATCACATATAAGCTACATCTACTTCTTTAGCCACGATAGCTGAGTGGGTGCGTGGTCGAAATACAAGTCATGATATCCGAGTTCGATCCCCAGATGGCAGGCTCGTACAAAAAGGTTTTTCGAAAACTTCTGTGCGACATGGCATGGACATGGCATGGACATGGCTTGGACCTGCCACGTAGTCCTGTCTACTCCTGTATTATATTGTTATCATGTTATACTTCTTTAGCACTTTTTTTTTCATTATTCATCGGATCTCTAAGCAGTTGGACTGCACAGACCCACTTCAGTTCGCTTCGTCCACACACATTGTCATTTTAACTTAGTCCTATGATGATCAAGAGGATGCCAACGCTATATGACTTCATCTTAGTTATATCATCATATAGTTAGTTGACATCCTAATGATTTCTTTCAACGAACGCGAAAATTTTTGATTTCAAAATTCTATACCGTTAACAAATATTCGCTTTGTAAACACCTGTCTTTCAATAAACAATACTGTGACGCTTTTGCAACAGCATTTTTTTGTACACGAATTTCCTAATACTAGGATGGTCAGATGTAAAGACAGAATTAAGTACTGTTGACACACTAGTGACCGAAGCTTATTTGGAACAACGTGACTGGTGGTGAGCCAATCGCCGTCTTAGTGTCCAAGACAACGGTGAAATATACATACTTACTTATTAATATTTTTTATGTATTTATCTAATGTATATCTGATACATTATTAATAAATATAAATATCTTCACGCAATTCCCAATACAGGGGTAGACAGAGGTCTAGTCTAGACAATCAAGTCTTTTGACCCACCTTCCACCGTTTGTTTTTGAAAAACCCATTGGTACGAGCCTGCCACCTGGGGATCGAACTCGGGTCTCTTGATTCGAAATTCCGACCACGCAACCACTCGGCTATCGAAAACATTTATTTATCTAACACATTAGATAATTAATAATCATTTATATAAAAATATATACATCCATTCCGAAGTAGAAGTAGTAAATAAGAATATATTTATAAACTGAGGGTAAGGTCTATTTACTTTTTTAAAATTTAGGACTAGAAGACTAAATTGACACCTCTGATTACCCCAGTACAGGCAAAATGCTTGAACAATAAGCTATGCTTAAACTTACTATGCGATAAAATCCGTGTTTTCGATAGTTTTTGCTACAGTTAGAGATATATAATCTTCCGAATATACAATCGTGTGAATTTTTTATAGACCATAATGGTCTAAATATTCTAGAAAATTCTGCAATAAAACCGTCTATCTTAAATATTATAATGAGCAGCTTCTTTTTCCACTGCAAATTTACCTTCAAACAATGTCAGGTAAACAATAATTTCATAACAATGTCAGGGTTTATTTAAAATAACGCAGACTTTTGCGGAAACTGTGAAAACAAAATTTAAACGCTTACATCACTGACAATGAGATAAAATTGGTCAAAGGTCGTTTATCGCTAGGTATCTTTTTATAATTTTTCTTCCTTTGTTCTAAATCACATGTTACGGCTTTGAACGGCATGCAAAAAATGTGAAGGTTTATTAATTTTATTTATTTTATTATATTATACTTCTTTAGTACTTTTCTTTTATTCATCGGATCCCTAAGCAGATGGACTGCACAGATTCACTTCATTTCGCTATTTCCAAACACAGTATCCTTTTAAACTTGGTCCTATGATGATCAAAAGAATCCCAACGCTATATGAGTTCATCTTAGTGTTGACATCCTAATGATTTCTTTCAACGAATGCGAAAATTTTTGATTTCAAAATTCTGTACCGTTAACAAACATTCGCTTTATAAACACCTGTCTTTCAATAAACAATACTGTGACGCTTTTGCAACAGCATTTTTTTACACGAATTTCCTAATACTAGGGTGATCAGATATAAAGACAGAATTAAGTACTCATCCTAATGATTTGAATGAATGTTTAATAACTAATTTATGTTAATTAAATATTTTTTACATGATTTAATTTTGGTTGAAACTTAGTAATTAAACTAAGTAAATAATAATATTAAATAAGTAAATAATAATTAATAAATTATTATTACGTTTACCATAATTTGTTTTACAAAAAAGTGTCACCAATCTTAATCACTTCAATCAAAAATTATGAATGAATGAATGAATGAAAATACTTTTATTGTACACCACGAAAAACATTAAAAATAAAAAACTAAAAAATCTGTTCAATATGGCGGCCTTATCGCTGCATAGCGATCTCTTCCAGGCAACCAAAGGCGTTAAGAAGCTGCGTTACAGATACCTGGCAGGTGGTGCAATAATCGGATAAAATAAATAAATGAAAATATTAAATAAATAAAAAAAAATACGCATTGAAGAAATAAAACTAAACAAATAAGTACAAAATAACAATTATAACCCAAAATAACAATACATTTAATTATTTTTTGTGATAAAGATAAATATTATAATATTTAAAGTAATAAATAAAAGTTTTATAAGCTGTCTTCTCCGGAATCCATCTGGTTAGCATAGCATATTTCTTAAACACCTCTGAAGACAGCCACTGGTGGAAAATTGAGGGAAGGGACAAATTCTTACTCTACTGAAAGTAAATTTTTATAAACCTTTACATTTTAAAAGACAATGTATTTCGTGTGAGTAATTAGTTTTCATTGTTTCTTGTCTATTATTATTATCTACAGTACTTCGTTATGATAATGACGACAAAAACTGTCAACGAACCTCCATGAACATACATACAAGAAGACTGGCCTTGACTCTTTAAAGGACGTGACGTATTATTGTCTTATATGTACGCTAGACTTTAAAACAAAGAGTCTTATTATACATAAATACATCAAATATAATCTAATTTAATCACCACTAAATAGAAGAAAATATAATAACAAAAAGATACTTTAATTGTTGTTATTTACTGTGTACCAAACGATGTTATATTTTCATTAAGATCTTCCATTTTGATTTTATCATGTTGTGTGATAAACTTTAAAATAAAAAACATTCATTGCTGATCACAATAAATAACTAAGGTACTTGGTGTTATAAAATCAGAAACATCAGGTACCACACAGATTTAGACCAGGGAAATGTAGAAAATCACTTTTTCTACATTGTCCGGGTCCGTCAATCGAATCCAGGACCTCAGAGCTGGTAGTAATTTGAAAACCAGCGTGAAGGCCACTCGAGGTTGTCATGATAATTTATACTCTTATAATAAGAGCGTAACATTTTACCGTAGTTAGGTAAACTTTTATACATTTTTTGTTATATGTCCAAAAAAAAGGAGATTTTTTTTTTCAATTTATAAGGACGAAGATCGATTAAACTTGTGCTCAAAATAAGCAGTAATGTGTTGCTTGCAACAGACGCATATATAATTGAACTATGTTACTTGATTGCAGCTGTACTTACTCAAAACTAATCGTAATTATTATCGTCAGATATACACATATAACTATATATTTATTTATTCATTATTGTATTTATGTGTGTATTATAGGTGTGTTTTTGTATGCGTTTTTAATACTATTTCATTATTAGTTTATTATTTATTTTTTTAATTTATCTCAAATAAGCGTACATCCTTATCCTCAGCAACTTGGTTGCCTGGAGGAGATCGCTTTTTAGCAAGGCCGCCAATTGGAAGACTGATGAATGTTGTCGTTGTAAATACCTTTCTTTTTTTTGTCTATTGGTGTACAATAAATTGTGTTTACTTATACACATCTAAGTAGCTGTTATTATAAACATACGGCAGATTGTTTTATGAAAGCGTTAAATAGTCAATATTTATGAATGAATTGAAAGAAAATAAAAATGAAATGTAAGCAGTTACTGCATTCGTGTGATGGAATCAGAAACAACGAATGTAACACACTGCACACAATAACGTTTTTCTATATATTTGACTGATCCAGGAATCAAACTTGGGGCCTTAAAGTTGGCGACATCTTGAAATCCAGTGGATTCGCCACTCGGGCGATGAATGTCCGACAGGCATTATGTTGGTTGGCATTATTAACCAAAAAAGTGCTGTTTGAATATTTTAAGACTTTTTTCGTAGACCTTTGTTACCACAGACACGGGACTTTCTATTCGCGGAGTATCAGATTTTTACATCGATCCACATCCACCATACCACATAGTCTCTAATGCTTACTTTCTACAAATTATGTTAGTTTTATTCTTAATCTGAAAACTGCACCAGTTAGAATGCACACTTCTCAAACTCTTTTGCTTTCTTTCTCTTCTAATATTCGACATGCGGTTTGTTTCAGTATGGCGTCAGCAGCGACTTTGGTCCAGCCGTCGGGTGAATTATGGAAGAAGATCCGCGTCGAACTAAACGAGAATGTCAACACGCGGGACCAAGACCTTGCCGCCATCAAAGAATGGCTCCGTAAGCAGCCACATTTACCTGACGAATGGGGTAAGTAGTAGTTTCAATAAGTTGTGTGGGCTAAGTTTTCTCTAACAGCCCGGTATCATTGCTCTACCAAGGATTGGATACTTTAAGTATGAGCACTGGCGCTTTGATCATTTATCTCTATAGTCAAGATAATAAATATATTTTATATATCCATCAGATTTTTTATATATCCATAAAATTGGTAAAATAAAATGAGCCTATTGCCGTCTTAATATCCAAACCAACAATACAAATACTACATAAGTTTCAAAAACACACATTTGGTAGGAAAACAACCTTCCTCCTAAGGATCAAACTTGAGTCTCGAGTTTGATCCCTATTGCAATAGGCTCTTCACCTGACTCGTTCCATATAGGCTTCGGATAAAAATGTGTCTAAAGGACTTATTTGTCTAGATCTCAGATTAATCCAGTATTAGGAAATTGCATGAAAATAAAAAAAATATTTATTTATTTTTATTTATTTATTTATTGCCAATTTACATTATCCTTACAGGAATGTTATGTTGTTGTTCAATGTCAAGTGTCAAAGCAATATTCATAGCAACCTTAATTTTTAAATGACAAAATAACGGGGCCCCTCACATAAAGTGTCAAAATGATCTGTATAATAATCAAAATTTTCTAACAAAGGACAAACTGACAGAGCACATTCAATAACAACTTTTGTAGTCTAATTTTCAATACCTTAGTTTACAATTGTTGTAAATTTAGTAGGGATCTTACTTTGGCAGTTATATTATTAAGTACGATATGCAAGAATAGCTCGCTCAAATCTACGGTGTAAAATACACATGTTGCATAACCATACATTTTTTTATCACAAGCGCCTTACGTGCCGATTATAGCAAATACCCGCGAATCGCACACAGACTACACTCAAATTATAGCAGCTTTAAATCAAATATAATATTATTCAGACTGATTTTTAATATATAAATAATTAATATCTTCACGCAATTCCCAATACGGGGGTAGACAGAGGTCCAGTCTAGATAATTAAGTCCTTTTTGACCCACCTTCCACCGAAGATATTTTCAAGACATTGTGACAGGTGGTGAGCCCGTCGCCGTATTTATGGCCAAGCCATCAATATAATTCGTACATAAGTTTTTGAAAACCCCATTGGTACAAGCTCGCGTCTCTTGACTCGAAATTCCGAATACCCAACTATTACAACTATACCAAGTATTAGTTCTTCCCCGTGCCTTAAGATGTATGTATTTCAATTAAATTTTGACTTAACTGTCTATGCAGTAATGGTTATGCAGTTGCGTTTCGAATGACGCTAGGGGCAAACGTTTGTGTGATGTTTATACTGAATCATGGACGCTTACATGTATATATGAATATCATCTATGTATGTATATATATATATATATATATATGTATATATATATATATATATATATATATGTATATATATATATATATATATATATATATATATATATATATATATATATATATATATATATATATATATGTATATATATATATATATATATATATATATATATATATATATATATATATATATATATATATATATATATATATATATATATATATATATATATATATGTATATATATATATTTCGTGCGGTAACGGCGTAAGAATATTTTCTTCCCGAGGATGCCGTAAGAGGCGACTAAAGGCAACTGTCTTGAATATTGTTTTGGCAACCGATATATAGCGGTATAACCATCTCTTAAAATATCAGACCAAAATAATCAGACCGAAGATAGGCAGCAGCGTCCGTGGTGCGAGTGGTCTGGTACTCCGATCGCCAATCCGCTTGTCGCGCATGGCGATTATGGCGAATCCTCCTTATGAGTGAGGCCTATGTCCTGCAGTGGACTTTAATAGGCCCATATGTATGTATGTATGTATGTATGTATGTTTGTAAGTATATAATATGTATGGTTAGCTTGGACTAGGAAGATGGACGATCACATTGTCCCAAATAAGCTTCGGTGGAAGGTGGATCAAATCGACTTTACTGTCCAGATCTTTGCCTAACTTAGTAGGGAAATCGCGTGAACTTATGAAACAAAATTAGTGATTTAATTACAGATGAACATAGAATGATGACATTTCTCCGTGGATGCAGCTTCTCATTAGAGAAGTGCAAGAGGAAACTGGATATGTACTTCACCATGCGCACCGCTTGCCCTGAGTTCTTCACAAACCGTGACGTCACGAGGCCTGAAATGGTGGACCTGGTATCGAAATTGTAAGTATCAACATTAATGTACGAGTACTGCTTTATTGCTGCAAGACTCATCATTTTACATTTTATACACGGCCTGTAAAAGTATCATAAAGTCCACTGCATGATATATTATGCACTATATGATCATGCAGAGTCCTATAGGCCTCTCACATGGGTGGCTTTGCCTTAATCGTCACTCTTGGCAAGCGGAATGGCGATTACAATCCCATTTTGTACCCTGGACGCTGCTGCTCGTCACTGATCTGAGTTAAGGTCTTTTATATCTCGATTTGTTTATCTCGCTATCTGCTATCGCTGGCCAAAGGTATTATGAAGGCTTTACCCATTGACAACCACGTAAAGAGGGGGGGGGGTCAGAATTTCGAGTCAAGAGAACCGAGGTCGATCCCTAGGTGGCAGGCTCGTACCAATGGGTTGTTCAAAAACTTATGTACGAATCGTTGGCTTGGACATATAGACGGCGACGGGCTCACCACCTATCACGTTGTCCCAAAAATATCTTTGGTGGAAGGTGGGTGGAAGGGACTTCATTATCTACACTAGCCCTGTATTGGGAATTATTTTAAATATTTATTTATTTATTTATTTTATTTTGTTGTGACATTAATACCTGCTGATTTTTAAATGTTTAATTTGTTTTATAAAAATTGTCGGACAAAAAGAAAATTATGTATCTATTTAAAAATAAATACATCATATGATCATGTTTATATAATTAGTTAGAATGATGATCTTCTTCTCTGGACTTATCTCGTTATTCTATTTCCAGACACGGAGCCCCCCTGCCGGGCCTAACTCCAAACGGTCGCCGAGTTACAATCGCCAGAGGTACGTCTTTTTATATTCATATAAAATATCTTCACGCAATTGTTAAATTTTTTTAATATGTGTACAGGTATTGCCTTAATTTGTTTTATAAAAAAATAAGTAAATAAATATCTTCACGTGATTCCCAATACAGGGGTAGACAGAGGTCTAGTCTAGACAGTTAAGTCCCTTCGACCCACCATCCACCGAAGATATTTTCGGGATCACATTACAAGTGGTGAGCCCGTCGCCGTCTCTATGTCCAAGCCAACGATATAATTCGTACATAAGGGTTTTAAAAAGCCATTGGTACGAGCCTGCCACCTAGGGTTCGAACTCGGGTCTCTTGACTCGGCTATCGTGACTTCAACTTTTTATATTCATACATTTGCAAAACTGGTGTAGTCAAAGAGGTCATTTTATTATGTTTGTACGTATAATTTGAGAAGGTTGAACGTTAGTAGGGGTTTCAAATGCTTGTTGAAAAATTACCATTAAATAGTAACTAATAATTAAAAAAAATCATTTATTGTATAAATTTAGGTTTTATCTGATTAACTCGTACTAGATTTCATTAATTGTTTTAAAAACACCCACGATAGCTCAGTGTTTGGGAGACAAGAATTCGAGTCAAGAGGCCCAAGTTCAATCCCCAGGTGGTAGGCGCGTACAAATGGGTTTTTTTCCAAACTTTTGTACGATGTATGTCGTTTGCTTGGACATAAAGAAGACTATAGGCTCACCACCTCTTACGTTTTCACAAAAAATGTCTTCGGTGATAGGTGGGTCGAAAGGACTAGACCTCTGTCTACCCCAGTATTAACAATGGAGAGAATGGAGGAGATATTTTTTCATTTAAATTGTTTTAATATTTAGATAAAAATTAATGTTCCAGGTTTAGACAAAAACCTCGATACCGATCAACTAACTGACGTATTCAAGATTGCAATGATGGTTGGTGACATCAGGCTGAAGGAAGAAGTAGAGGGTGTGGGGGGCGACATTTTCATCCTAGACGCATCTGTAGTGTCCCCCAGCCACTTGGCGAAACTGTCACCGTCACTTGTTAAAAAGTTTTTAATATGTGTACAGGTATTGTCTTAATTTGTTTATATAAATACATAAATATAAATATCTTCACGTGATTCCTAATATAGGGGTAGACAGAGGTCTATTCTAGACAATTAAGGCCCTTCGACCCACCTTCCACGTTTAGCAAGTTGATTAGCGAGAACAGTACCAGGCCTTTGACCATCGACTGTGCTTACCGTAGCTGATCTTCAAAGATCTGCTATTTTTCGCCCGTCCGTAGTCATGTTAAAAGATAACCTTAGTCACATCTTACTTCACTGACGGTACGAAAACAGATGGTAAACAAACGCACATCCTACACGGCAAGGTCCTTCTTAATCCTCGTTGGTGACGTAGGATTGACGTTGGTTTCAAACTCTCACAGCCTGAATCATTTACATTACATGTGATAGGTCCACGTTAAATAGACAGATATTTTTTCAAGCTATTCTCATAAAGTTGGAAGTCACGATAGCCGAGTGGTTGGGTGGTCGGAATTTCGAGTCGAGAGACCCGAATTCGATCCCCAGGTGTCAGGCTCGTACCAATGGGTTTTCAAAACTTATGTACGAATATACATCGTTGGCTTGGACATAAAGAAGACTATAGGCTCACCACCTGTCACGTTGTCCCGAAAATATCTTCGGTGGAAGGTGGGTCAAAGGGACTTAATTGTCTAGACTTGACCTCTGTCTACCCCAGTATTAACAATGGAGAGAATGGAGGAGATATTTTTCATTTAAATTGTTTTAATATTTAGATAAAAATTAATGTTCCAGGTTTAGACAAAAACCTCGATACCGATCAACTAACTGACGTATTCAAGATTGCAATGATGGTTGGTGACATCAGGCTGAAGGAAGAAGTAGAGGGTGTGGGGGGCGACATTTTCATCCTAGACGCATCTGTAGTGTCCCCCAGCCACTTGGCGAAACTGTCACCGTCACTTGTTAAAAAGTTTTTAATATGTGTACAGGTATTGTCTTAATTTGTTTATATAAATAAATAAATATAAATATCTTCACGTGATTCCTAATATAGGGGTAGACAGAGGTCTATTCTAGACAATTAAGGCCCTTCGACCCACCTTCCACGTTTAGCAAGTTGATTAGCGAGAACAGTACCAGGCCTTTGACCATCGACTGTGCTTACCGTAGCTGATCTTCAAAGATCTGCTATTTTTCGCCCGTCCGTAGTCATGTTAAAAGATAACCTTAGTCACATCTTACTTCACTGACGGTACGAAAACAGATGGTAAACAAACGCACATCCTACACGGCAAGGTCCTTCTTAATCCTCGTTGGTGACGTAGGATTGACGTTGGTTTCAAACTCTCACAGCCTGAATCATTTACATTACATGTGATAGGTCCACGTTAAATAGACAGATATTTTTTCAAGCTATTCTCATAAAGTTGGAAGTCACGATAGCTGAGTGGTTGGGTGGTCGGAATTTCGAGTCGAGAGACCCGAATTCGATCCCCAGGTGTCAGGCTCGTACCAATGGGTTTTTCAAAAACTTATGTACGAATATACATCGTTGGCTTGGACATAAAGGCGGCGACGGGCTCACCACCTGTCACGTTGTCCCGAAAATATCTTCGGTGGAAGGTGGGTCGGAAGGACTTATATTTATTATGTACCTCTGTCTAGATAATTAAGTTCTTCTTCTTCTTCTTCTTTCTCTGACTCATGTATTAGAAATGGCACCAAGATATTTTTTATGTATAATTATTAGTTAGATATATCATATTAATATTAAACGGACTCACTCAGCTGTTTATTATTTAAAACACTACAAATAGAAACTTAAACAGAATATTTTTGTTCTTAATTGTATTCGTACAAAATATAGGTTTTTAAATTTTACAGACGCATGGGCTAAAAAACTCGAAAGCTACACGGAATGGTTTAAAGAACAAGAGTCTATCAAAGCAAATGAAGCACTTCGGCCGGGAAAGCCAACGAATTACGACGAACTGTTCGGTATCGATGGATCTTTCAGACAGCTGTCGATTGACTAGATTCGATTATCTATTAAATACATCCTAATTTCTAAGTAATTATGTATCCAATTTTACTACGGATAAACAGCTAAGTCTGATATAAATTCTGTAGATAACCTATTTTGTGTAAGATGATGTGAAATAAACTATACAGAGCTTATTAAATATAAAATTATGTTAAAAATAACAGACATTTTTACATAAAACATCATGTTATGATGGATAAGGTTTATGGCTAAATAAACATTTTTATTTTATAAATAAATAAATATAAATATCTTCACGCGATTCCTAATATAGGGGTAGACAGAGGTCTATTCTAGACAATTAGGCCACTTCGACCCACCTTCCACGTTTAGCAAGTTGATTAGCGAGAACAGTACCAGGCCTTTGACCATCGACGGTGCTTACCGTAGCTGATCTTCAAAGATCTGCTATTTTCGCCCGTCCGTAGTCATGTTAAAAGATAACCTTAGTCACATCTTACTTCACTGACGGTACGAAAACAGATGGTAAACAAACGCACATCCTACACGGCAAGGTCCTTCTTAATCCTCGTTGGTGACGTAGGATTGACGTTGGTTTCAAACTCTCACAGCCTGAATCATTTACATTACATGTGATAGGTCCACGTTAAATAGACAGATATTTTTTCAAGCTATTCTCATAAAGTTGGAAGTCACGATAGCCGAGTGGTTGGGTGGTCGGAATTTCGAGTCGAGAGACCCGAATTCGATCCCCAGGTGTCAGGCTCGTACCAATGGGTTTTTCAAAAACTTATGTACGAATATACATCGTTGGCTTGGACATAAAGGCGGCGACGGGCTCACCACCTGTCACGTTGTCCCGAAAATATCTTCGGTGGAAGGTGGGTCAAAGGGACTTAATTGTCTAGACTTGACCTCTGTTTACCCCTGTATTGGGAATTGCGTGAAGATATTTATTTATTTTATTTTTATTATCATAAAAATATGAAAATATACATACATAGGGACAACATCACATACTTTGCTGTAATCTCAAAGTAAGAAGCTAAACCACTTGTGAGAAAGTACGAAGCTACCACAAACATCAAAATCCGAGAAAATGTGCTTCTCTCTTCGTCAGAAAAACCATCTTGGAAAATAAGGATGGCTGTTACTATTTGTTTATTTTTTTTTAATTAGAATCTATTTTGGATTTTTTTTGATGAATTTCAATCTACTGTAATTTCAGGAAGCGTATCCCGTAAAACTGAAGGAGGTGCACATTGTGAACACGTCGCCGATCGTCGACAAAGTTGTCTCCCTCCTGAAGCCCTTCCTGAAAGAAAAAATTAAAAATAGGGTAAGTTTTAATGCAAATTTGTAAAAATGTTAAAAATCTACTGTCTTTAGAAAGTAGAACTATTACGTCTTACCTTACTTTAACACCATATGGAAAAACGTATGCCAGGATATATGTAATTATTAAATGTTTCAATTACTATTTGAAACATTTAACCTAAAGAACAAACATCTTTCACCTATATATATATATATACTCGTAAAACTTTCCAATATGACCTTAATATTTTTCAGATATTTACGCACACTGATTTGAACACCCTGTACCAATATGTGCCAAAAGACGTGCTACCAATCGATTACGGTGGAACTTGTGGTTCGCTCGCAGAAATTAATGGTAAATGCTTCATTATTTTAATAACCTAAACCTAATAAAAGTACTATGTGTTAAACTTATTGACTGCTATGTTATACGCACAAGCAGTTTGTGATAAAGAGATATTACATACATAAGACGTCAACGGACTCATCACCAGTGTCCAAAAAATTTCTTCTGTGGAAGGTGGGTCGGAAGGACTTATATTTATTATGTACCTCTGTCTAGATAATTAAGTTCTTCTTCTTCTTTCTCTGACTCATGTATTAGAAATGGCACCAAGATATTTTTTATGTATAATTATTAGTTAGATATATCATATTAATATTAAACGGACTCACTCAGCTGTTTATTAATTAAAACACTACAAATAGAAACTTAAACAGAATATTTTTGTTCTTAATTGTATTCGTACAAAATATAGGTTTTTAAATTTTACAGACGCATGGGCTAAAAAACTCGAAAGCTACACGGAATGGTTTAAAGAACAAGAGTCTATCAAAGCAAATGAAGCACTTCGGCCGGGAAAGCCAACGAATTACGACGAACTGTTCGGTATCGATGGATCTTTCAGACAGCTGTCGATTGACTAGATTCGATTATCTATTAAATACATCCTAATTTCTAAGTAATTATGTATCCAATTTTACTACGGATAAACAGCTAAGTCTGATATAAATTCTGTAGATAACCTATTTTGTGTAAGATGATGTGAAATAAACTATACAGAGCTTATTAAATATAAAATTATGTTAAAAATAACAGACATTTTTACATAAAACATCATGTTATGATGGATAAGGTTTATGGCTAAATAAACATTTTTTATTTTTATAAATAGAATTTTTTATTTTAATATTACATTTTTTTCCTAAATTATAGTGCTCTCCTCTGATTGCGCTCCTTCTTCTTCTTCTTCCTGCCCTTATCCCATGCTATGTGGGGTCGGCACAACATGTCTTCTTCTTCCACTCTCCTCTATTTCCCGTCATGTCAATACTCACTCCTTTCTTTCTCATGTCTTCTTTCACACAATCCATCCATCATTTTTTTGGTCTCCCCATAGCTCTTCGTCCATCCACACTCATCTCTAACATTCTTTTGCCTATATTACATTCTTCCCTCCTCATTACATGCCCGAACCATGCTAACCTACCACTCTTCATTTTCTCTGTCACTGGTGCTACTTTCAAGCTTCCCCTTATATACTCATTCTTTATGCGATCTTTTCTAGTCACTCCACACATCCATCTCAACATTCTCATCTCTGCAGCATGCACTCTTCTTTCATTCGTCACTTTCGTTGCCCAGCACTCTGATCCGTACAATACGACAGGTCTCACGATCGTTCTGTAAACTTTGCCCTTAAGTTTAAGAGGCATGCGTGGATCGCAAGTTACTCTCGAGACCTGTCGCCATTTCATCCATCCCGCATTTATTCTATTCTTTACGTCCCGGTCGACATTGCCATCATTTTGGATCACTGACCCAAGGTAACGGAATTCGGAGCAGACTGGTAGGAGAACACCATCCAAGGCAATATGAGAAAAACTGGATGGACTACTGAAGTCACAGAACATGTGTTCAGTTTTGGTTCTGCTTATTTTTAATCCCACACTTTCCAGTTTTTCTTGCCATTTTCCCAGCTTGCTCTGTACCTCAAGTGCATTTTCTCCGACAAGCACAATGTCATCAGCAAATAGCATACACCAGGGTGCTTCCTCCTGTATGTTCGATGACAAAGCATCCATAATCAGAAGGAACAAATAAGGACTTAAAGCCGAACCCTGGTGTAAACCTACAGACACATTGAACTTGTCTGTGATTCCAGCCTCAGACCGGACGCATGTATTGGCTCTATTATACATCGCCTCAACAAGCCGCACATACTTCTCTGGCAGCTCTTTCTCCCTCATACACCACCACAGAACCTTACGAGGTACCCTATCGTATGCCTTCTCCAGGTCCACGAATACCATATGCAAGTTCTTTTGCACAAGCCTGTATTTTTCAATCGGTTGCCGAAGTGCAAATATGGCATCCGTTGTTCCCCGGCCCGGCATAAACCCGAATTGGTTCTGTGTTACCTCAGTCTCCTCTCTCATTCGTTTTGCTATCACTTTTTCCCATATCTTCATGCTGTGTGATATGAGCTTTATTCCCCGATAGCTGTTGCAATCTTGTACATCACCCTTCTTTTTAAAAACGGGCACCAGTGAACTGTTGCACCATTCATCGGGGATCACCTCTTCTTGCAACAACTTATTGAAGAACAAAGTCAGCCACTTCCATCCATCTGCTTTCAGATACTTCCATGCTTCTACTGGTATACCATCTGGCCCTACTGCTTTTCCATTTTTCATACTCTGTACTGCCATCCTAACTTCGTCTTCAGTCACCTCTTTAAACATGCCCATATTACTCCTAGCATCCTCTAGTACTCCATTCCACTGATTTTCCTCATTCAAAAGTTTGCTAAAATAGCTCTTCCAACGTTCTTTTATGCTCTCGTTTTCCGTCAAAATCTTCCCCATTTCGTCTTTCATACATTTCATGTGATTCACATCTCTTGCATTCCTTTCTCGCTCTCTAGATATTGCTCTAGATATCGCTATCTATACAGATCTTTTTGGCCTTGTGGAGTTTCCAGGAAATCGTACAGCTTATCCTGTACCTTAGCCCTTGCGATTGCAACTACTTTCTTCACCTTCTTCTTAATAACTTGATAGGCAGACCTTTTGTTTTCTTGATCTCTCTCATTTCCCTCTTTCAAACTTTTCCATTCCTTAAAAGCATTCTTCTTTTCTTTCAAAATTTTCCGCACCTCTTCATTCCACCACCATGTGTCCTTATCAATCTTCCCTTTCCCCTTCGTTTCTCCAAAAACATCCCTTGCTACGTTCCTTGCACATATCGCCATCTCATTCCAGCAATTATTCACTCTAATCTCTGCTATATCACCCATTTCTACAATCTTATCTACTACTCTTTTCCGAAACTCTTCGGCTAACTCTCTGTCACTTAGTTTGTTCCATTTCGTTCTAGGTGGGGGTTTAGAGTTCTTTTGCATACATTTTTCTTTAAGACTCAAGTCTAGAATCAACAACCTTTGCTGTGAAACTAGGCTCTCACTGGGAATTATTTTGCAATCTTTGGCCGAGTTAATTTTGCTCCTTTTCATGAGAAAGTAATCTATTTGTGTAGAGTGCTGGCCACTAATGAATGAGATAAGATGTTGATCTCTCTTTTGATACCAGGTGAGTTTCCCCCTGTTGGTTCCTGACTCCGTTGCTATAACCCCCATGTACTCTTTCATATCCGTCACTTGTTCTTCCCACATGATCATTAAAATCTCCTCCTATATATATCTCCTCATATTCTGGTATCGCCGTAATTACAGCATCAAAATCCTCCCAAAATTTTTCTTTCAAACTATCGTGACAGCCGATCTGCGGTGCATACACACTCACTATATTTAAAACCTAATTTTCAATCAACAACTTAACTACAATAACTCTATCATTCACTCTCTTTACATCCATCACCTTATTCTTAAGTTATTTATCTAACACTACACCCACTCCATTTCTTTTTCCATCACTTCCACAATAATAGAATTTATAACCCGCCCCGATTTCTCTTGCTTTCTGTCCCTTCTACTTCGTCTCCTGCAAACACGCAACGTTTATACGCCTCCTTTCAAAAACATCCGCTAACTCTCTTCCTCTTCCAGACATCGTACCTATATTCCAACTTGCCATCCTCAGTCTTACTTCCCGGACTAGCTTCTTACGCTGCCCCCGTCCTTGGTGCAGCAACTCTCGTCCATTTCTCACAGCCGCCGGGTGCCGCGCCTGCGCGTCGCCTGCGGGGTACGCCCTAGCATTGTCGCATATTCTATCTCCTGTTGTACTCATGTTGTGAAGTATTTGGCAATGTTTTCCGATCGGCCGCCTGCCTGACACCAACCCTCCTTGGGAATTCTTGGTTTGAAGAAGGATAGATTGGGTATAGGAGGGAATTGGGAGGGGATGGGTGGGATAACAGTGCCACGGAGACAGAGAGGTGTGTGACACTGGAAGCTAGAGCGGTCCGGGGTCGCGTACCCGTAGTGGCTCCAACCAGTTATCGGACAGATAATCTGGTGGATCCACCCTCTGGACTGACGGACTCCTCTGATTGCGCTGAATAAAAATATTACAATTTGTAATAATAAATTACTTGGAATCATGTATGATTCAGCCACAAACTTCGATGTTAAAACGTACTATACTATGCGGAAGAAAAAAAAACCTCTATAATTTTTTATTTCAAATTACTTATCTTTATTTGTCTGCTCCAAATGGTCACGATAGCCGCGTGGTTGGGTGATCGGAATTTCGAGTCAAGATACCCGAGTTCGATCCCCAGGTGGCAGGCTCGTACCCATGGGTTTTTCAAAAACTTATGTACGAATTATGTTGTTGGCTTTTCGTAACAAATGTGGGGATAGGCCCCTCATTTGTGTTCTGCAGTGGTTTTTCATATGCCATTCAGTAAGTATTTGGTATTCACATCCGGTTGCTACTTGTTCGTCAACATTTTGATATAAAAGTTTTGTTTTGAGATTGGAAATAATTCATGTGAGTAACAATACCACCATCAGCATTTCTGTCTGTGTGAAAATCCTAGCGTCCAATTTATTTACCTTTAGTCCTCTTGTGTCCCGAGGCCCAGACTCCAACTTTCGTTTAACGACAAATTGTTGTTATTTCACCATGGCGAAGAGTTTGAGTGATTGGAATTCGAATCAGGAGACGCAAAGTTGATTAAGGAGTTCAACTTATTACTATATGTATAGTTGGCTTAGCCACTAAAACTGCTATAGGCTCACTATCTGTCAAGTGAGCACAAAATTAAAATCCCATAATATAGAAATAGTGGTTTTTCTACATTGACCCGTCCGGGAATCGAACCCGGGACCTCGAGATGGCGACACTTGACAACCGATGTTTACGCCACTCGTCCATCGACGTCGTCTGAATAAAATAAAAGATTAAAAAATGGTTTAGCAACTTATTTTGGGATCAAAGCAATGTGTGTGATGTCCCTATCTATTAAAATATGTCTTCTGCCATTACAAGTAAAAAACGTGATACATAAAGTGTTGACTGTTTACATGTAGAGGTCATGTTCGATTAACACTTTGATTATTTAATTGGAAAAGCTTTACCAAAAAATTCGTATTGTGACAAAAGAATTACTGCTTATTAGTTTTGTTTACAACAAAAGACTTTTCTGAAGGATCTTTATGACTTCCTCATTCAATTCATTCCATTCAAGGTTTCGAGATAGTCAACGTAGTCTGATGGTTACAAGGAACTGTTCTTTAAAAGCCTAAAATTTCACAATATAAATTTTTAAGAAATACGTCAGAAAAGAAATTCGAATATGTAATAAATTATACAACTTTAAATTTCATCGATCCATATATAAATCCTCCTGAACGAATGAAAATCGGAGGAATAGAGAAAGAAAGCTTTGAAGGCGCGCCTAACGTCAACATACTCGTATATATCCCGACAGAATAGTTGAAAGTGACCCTGACTTCGAAGCTTAGTGTTGGGTTCAAATCCCGCTAGGAGCAAATATTTGTGTGATGAATATGAAGATAAATATAATATATAAATATCTTCACGCAATTCCCAATACAGGGGTAGACAGAGGTCGAGTCTAGACAATTAAGTCCCTTCGACCCACCTTCCACCGAAGATATTTTCGGGACAACGTGACAGGTGGTGAGCCCGTCGCCGTCTTTATGTCCAAGCCAACGATATTCGTACATAAGTTTTTGAAAAACCCGAGCTGGTACGAGCCTACCAACTGGGGATCCAACTCGGGTCTATTGACTCGAAATTCCGACCACCCAACCACTCGCCTATCGAATATGAAGAATGTTTTTATATGTATATTTATGTGTATATTTTAGTATTTATCTGCATATAGCAAAATAAGTACATTGTACAGTTACCTTGGAAATTCAGATGGCCATAGTCTCGCACCTATCACGTTGCCCCAAAAAAGCTTTGGTAGCAAGTCGGTCGAAAAGACTTCATTCAATAGAATTTTGCCTACTCCGGTATGGGAAATTCCACGAAGGTTAAAAAATATACTATAAAAGTATACATATCTAGAGAATAATATATATTAAATAAATTATGATAACTTACATGAGTGATGAGAGTTTTTTTTAAGAATTTTTGTAAGAACCTGGAAGACCAAGCTTTATTATGGGTTATAATAAATTTTCATTCAATTTATAATAGACTTCTCCGCTTGCCACTCGAATTGGCGATAGCAGTATCAAACATACTCACACCTTAGTTATTGCCATCACCATTCTGATTAATGTTTTACTGTTCGTCGCCGGACTGATTCATTTTGGTCTAATTTATCTCAACACTTATACCGCTAATTGTAATTAAATATGTGGTGATTGCTATGGGAAAAAATGGCATGCCTTTAAAGTTCAGTCGTTTTCATGTTTCAATTTTAAATTTGGAACTGTTCTATATTCGAATGTGCTTAAATTTTGAATCTCAAAACAGTTGCAAGTATTAGGATTAATGCTATTATTTAATCAAAGCGCCGATTGGAATCTGTCAGGTCACGTACGAAAATGTTCGGGTATTAATTTTCAACAAATTTAGAAGAGGCCTGACACGGCTTCAGAGTTTTGAATAGCTCACATCTGTGTTCAGTGATAAAGCCTTATGTCTGCGGATTGTCGACCGTCAAATGTTCCGTGCGTTGAAGAAGCAGCCGACGCTTTCAAGTCAGCCATTTTGAACACCCCCACTTTGGAGTGAAATAAATTTTTCAATAACTGGTTATAGCGAATGGAATGCTTGGGGAGAGCGGTTAGCCGGGATGGAAGATGTGATTTAGATGTGGACAGGCGTGTCGCTGCCGGGAAGAAAGTCTATGGTGCCCTGACTGTGTTAATTAAAAGGCAAGGCGTAGTGAAAAGTGCACGCCTTGCAATACATAACGCAGTGTTTGTACCGACTTTGTTATATGGCAGCGAAACCTGGGTATGCCAGAAGAAGCATAAAAGTAGGTTGAATACAGTGGAGATGCGATCTCTGCGTAAAATGTTCGGCCTTACCATGGCCGACTGAAAGCGAAACGAAAAGGTTCGCAATATGGCAGGTTTGAAAGATAACCTTGTCACAAAAATTGATAAGGGCGTGCTTCGATGGTTTGGGGACGTTTAGCGAATGAGTGAAGACCGAATGGTGAAGAAAATATATACCGCGAAAGTTAACATTAAAAGGGGTCGAGGTAGACCGAGACTAACTTTCGAAGACCATGTGAGCAAATTGCTCGAAGAGGGGAGGGTCAAGAGTACTCGGATACCTCGACGTGCATGTATGAAGATGATGAATCTGAAAGAAACGAAAGAAATGAACACTTGATCGTGACACTTGGCGATTTGTTCTCTCTGGCTACCCCGTCAGGGATTGTGCGTGAAGATAAGTAAGTAAGTAAGCGAATGCAAAAGTATATTAAATTACGTGGTGAATCCTTTGCAAAACAATAAAATGGTTCTATAAGTTTCTAATTATGTTCCTTTTTCCTGCAAAAGACAAAGGAAATGCCTCGTATTCTTAAACGGATGAAACCACTTGTCAATGAAGAGGTTTGATTTTGATATTTGAAAGTTAATCTCATACAAATGTCTATCATAGAACGAATAGTTGGATTGGATAGTGTCTACTGACAAAACCTCTCGCCATCTGCGCGTGTGCAGATGTCGTAAGAGGCGACTAAGGGAAACAGCCTGGAAAATCGTTACAACGAATCAAAATGACCGGCAGCAGCGTCTGAGATGCGAGTGGTCTGGTACTGCGATCGCCAATCCGCTGGCGATTTCTCAAAAATGTATGTATAATTATACCGTTGGCTTAAAGACGACGACAGGCTCACCACCTGTCACGTTGTCCTGAAAATATCTTCGGTGGAAGGTCATCGTAAATAGTGTCAAAGGAAAATATAAATTTTCTAACAAATGATAAATAATTACTTTTATAGAAATATTTTCGATACCATGGGTTACATTATTGTAATTTTCATGAGGCCATAACTAAAGTAAGTGTAGGTGTCGTAAATAATTAAAGAATATTTTTATTATATTAATTGTCTATTTTACTCCCTGATAATGTAGCTTTCTAATGTTGAAAGAATTTTTAAAATTACTTTAGTTGTTTAGGCGTAACATAATAACAAATAAAAAACTTTTCAAGATTATTTACACGAATTCATTAAAATTAATATGAAAAGTAATTATCAAGTGAAATAGGATGTAAAGTCTGATCATAATAACTTTACGGAAGTTACCAAAAATCATTGTTGTTCAATCTGTTTATGAATGTTTATAATCTGTGAAAAAATTAAAAATAGATTGCGCAAACGAAGTAGCGATTGGCTTGTTACGTAACGCCTAAAAGAACCTTTGTTAGTAAATACTTACGTCGCTTTGGTCTGAGCTTTCAGACTTTCACACAACTTACGCAATAAAAAGCTATTGACTATCATCATCTACTGGGACATAATCAGGAATGCCTCTCCATTTCTTAGAGGTGAACCTCAGCAGGAGGATGAGAGTTTGAGAAACCTCATAACGAAACTTTGATAGATTAAAAAATGGCTGTCGATAACGAATGTATGTTCTTATTTCAATAAATAAATTACTTGATTTGATTTGATTTGAATCTCTACCTACGTCACACACATATTTTTCAATAATATCGACACTATACGGTATTGACATGACGTCACCTAATTTATTAAGATGTAAAAATCATAAGACATAGTATTATATGAGCAACCCGGGAACGGGTACAATATATACATACATATACAATACATGCGTATATACATATAGTTTTTTTATTTCATATTAAAAAATATCTTCACGCCTTCATGTCATACAGGGGTAGACAGAGGTTCCGTTCGACCAACCTTCCAACGACGACATTTTTTGGGACAAAGTAACAGGTGTCGAGCCCATCGCCGTATTATTTCCAAGCCTACGATGTAAATGGTACATAAGTTTTTGAAAAAACGAACCTTTGGTACGAGCTCGAACGAACCTCAAGGAGGTTCGATCTTGAAGATCGATCGGGTCTTTTGACTCGAATACCGATGACCTAACCACTCTGCTATCGTGTCTAAATTTTAATTTTAATATTTAATTTAGTTGTTTTTAAATAATTGTCATAGGTTCGAATGTTTGTGGGACCATCGTGTAACTTACCTTAATTTGTTTTCACACTAACTATTAAAATGGTGTCTGGTACCATCTCAAAAGTTACAAAATACGTTTATCTACACTTCATTTGTTATTCAGTATGTTCGAAATCAACAAATGTTATTAAGCAAACTTTTGCAGCTTACGATCATATGTATAAATTTATGCACCATTTAGATGTGATGTCTAGAAGATATGTTTTTTTTTTATTTTAGTCCCACGATAGCGTAGTTTTTTTAAGTATTAACTTCGTCCCCCCATTTTAAAGGCAGTAATAAGTTTTTCGAAACTTAAGTTTGTGTATATATATAAAAAACTCAGGTTTCTAACTAATAGGTTCACCATTTTTCACAGCTTCCAATTAGGTTCCGGGGAAAAGTAGGTCGAAAGTTTAGTACTTTCGACCTACTTATTACGACCTATTATAGACCTCTGACTAGTCCAGTGCTTGGAAATTAGTAAAGGTATTTCATATTTTATAACCAATTGTGAGCCACTATATATTTATAATCAATAACGTGATAGATAGAGTAACAAATATTTGTTATGATTAATACATTAATAATTTATTGATAAATAGAAATGTACGTTGATGTAGCAACTTCAAAAAGGTCACATTAAAAATGTTTGTTATAAATTTAAAACAATCAACTAATAAATAAAAAGAGTTTAAAAAAATTCAATATGATTGCACCAAGATTTCTACATCGTCTTCATAATAGGAGAGAGCACTCATTAAGCGACAATAGCCTAACGGGTTAAGGCGCGAATCATAACGTCGCAGGTTCAGGACCATTGATTTGACATATGACTATTGTCTTAAGCTGTATTGAGTCTGTTAATGCACCCCAATTACCTGTCATTTTACGTGATGGTTATTAATACTGAAGTCAATAGAAATGAAAGTTTATTTCCATAGACAATTTTAATGACACTGTCTAGTAATCATCGACCATGTGAAGCAAGTGGAACAACGCAACTCCGCGATCAAACGAGGCATAGGGTCAGCTGCGCGGTGCAACATTTCTCAACTGCTTGCAGAGAGTGGTGAGACGAGGTCAGTAACAGCCGAGTCTTACAACTCGGCGCACGTGGAGAACCAACATCGTACGGCAACATAAACAACTTTTTTTATATAAATAATCTGTGATATCTGTACTGTTGCGGTAAAGGCGGGAAAGGTAATTTGTTTTTAATTTTTTTTTTGTGTTTAAAATTGAACAACCATTTTAATTTGAAATTGGAACATAATTTTATTCTTAAAACTAGAATTAGATTCGTATTTTTAACAAAGCGCTTCTTATTTTTTTTTTAAATGATAAGTGCGTAAAGGTCTTCTGTAAAATAGGTGTGACGAAATTTCGCATGGATGGTTGATGTCTGGGAAGGTATTTATCTTTGTGCGGCAAAATTTGGCGGTTGCTCAAGAACCCGCACGGAGCTTAACTTGCAACACTATCCTACTTGTGTGGGAACGAATGATTTAGATTAAATAATTGTGAAACAAATTTAACATTAAAAGCTTGAACGAATTAAGAATATATTTCACCATTTTCGTCTACCCTCATTATGGGTAAAAAAAATTAAAATTTTAATTATTTTATTTTATGGGCTTGTGATTAAGATATGACCAAGAACCTTCAGCGACGTGCGGAATAGGGAACCGGATCAGGAGAGACCTAATTAATTATTTTGAGCCCCGAAATATTCTAATGAACACGTTTAGAAAACTTTTATTGTGTACTTTACTTTCTATAGAAAAAGGCTTTTATACACATCTTAATCTACATAAAGAGCTTAAGCTAAAATAGAAAAACAAATTATATTCGTTGTAGCTATATGTATATTTATTATTTTTAAAATAAAAAATCGGTTTAATTGGTCTTTAAATCAACCGTACAATTTCTTCATTGTTGGTGAAAACTTGTGAATAATAAAGTAATACAAAAGTTTTTATGTCAATGTGCATGTTTTATTAACATAAATGTTTGTTACTGATTGTCAATCATCTTCTGTATTCACTCACGAAAGCCTGTCACTGCCTTGTCGTACAACAACACCAACAGAATCTATTATTAGTTCATAAAGAATTAGCTTTGAGCATATAAAAAAACAACTTTTGGGTAGACAGAGTTCTAGACGTTTAAATCACGATAGCCGAGTGGCTGGGTGATCGGGATTCGAGTCAAGAGACCCGAGTTCGAATCCAGGTCAAGGACTTAATTGTCTAGACTTCCTTATCCCTCTGTATTGGGAATGGCGTGAAGATATATTTTTGCGTCCTTTTCATCTTTCATCAATGCTTATTTGTTCGGTCGCCATTACGATTTTCAAGAGCTTTTTTTAAGATTTTCTAGCCCTTAGTTGCCTCTTACGGCACCCGCGGGAAGGAAAGTGATGGCATATTTTTACACCGTTACCACATAACTATTCAAATTATTTTTAAAATATTAAGAAAAATACCATACTTTTTATTATTTTAAAAAAACATGTTATGTTTATAAAAGTACTATCTTCCTTCTTCCTCCTTGAATACATTTCGAATTGATGGTCTCTGTAGATATAAAATATAACGACTAACATTGCATAGATTTCGCAACTACACGTAAAATGGTTTTATAAACCTCATGCAAATTACATTAATACACAATGTTCAGCAGCTAAAATAGATCGTAGGTGATACTTATAATATTTACTCAAAATACACTAAGAGCACACGAAGTTTCTTTATCTATTTCTACTCCGTAAGAGCAAATTCTTCAGGAAACATTGGTATTTATTCAAAAATCGCATTTCATAAAAGTATACATATTTATTTCTCTTTTGAAAGAACAAATAGAGAGTAACGTATGACTTTTCATCTTTATAGTACTTTAAATAAAAAAATATACCCCCTTGCTCGGTACTGCGGTGTTCAGAGACATCTAGACAATTTAGTACTTTCGATCTAATATTATTTGCGATTATTTATTTGTTTATAAATTACAGTAATTAACATTTTCCTCCTACCTATCAAATATTACAAACATTAGATACAAACATGAGTATAGATGCGTTTATTAGTTGCAATGGTTAGAGTGCTGTCTTAAAACGCTTACGACACAGGTTCGATCCGGCACTGCAGAGGCCGCTACCTCTGGAATTTACCACAAGATACCACAGCTGCAAAAAAACTACATACGGAAAGCTGACATCTGGCCAATAATATAAAAATCGAGATCGAATTAATCGAGCAGCTCGGCTGACACCTACTACTCTTATATTTATATCTCTTATATTTATATTTATATTTTCCTGAATATTTTCATTCATTATTCATAATTTCAATTAATTAACAGATAGAATTACATGTGACCAGCAGATACGTATAATCGATAAAATGTCTCCTTTTAATAGTTCTAATTAACAGCTACAAGGTGTTTTTAAGTACTAACTGCACCTCGTGGATTTACCCGCTGTTTAATGCTTCCCGAACAGATATTTTAACGCGATTACGCACTAAATTTCTTAATAAATAAATAAATATCTTCACGCAATTCCCTATACAGGGGTAGACAGAGGTCTAGTCTAGACAATTAAGTCCCTTTGATCCACATCCCACCGAAGATATTTTCGGGACAACGTGACAGGTGGTGAGCCCGTTACCGTCTTTATGTCCGAGCAAACGATATGATTCGTACATAGGTTTTGTAAAAACCCATTGGTACGAGTCTGCCACTTGGGGATCGAACTCGGGTCTCTCGACTCGAAATTCTGACCACCCATTTACTCGTGACTACTTACAAAATTTCCTCCGTGTTCTTAAAGGATTCGACATCTGTGTACCAAAATGTCGAAACCTTTTATATTTGCATGATTGAGTAACAGTAATACAAGTTTTCGCTTTTGTAATATTAAATTAAATTAGTGAAATGTTTTTGTGATTTTTTTAATTAAACTTTATTTATTATTGTTCGATTAATATTCTTTCTACACCAATCGCTTGTGTAATCAATATAACGCAATAATTTAAAATAAACAACAAACGATAGTGCTGTGTACTGTATTTAACAATGCTTTTAAATTCAATCAAAAGTGATAAGTAATTAATAAATAGCGTTTTAAAGTAATAATAAGTTGTAAGTTTTGGGGTAAATTTAACAACCCGATAGCCGAGTTGTTAGGAAACGGGTTCCCGTAGTTGCTAGGGGCGGGTTCGAATCCCGCTGGGACGAAGATTTGTTTGATGAATATGAATGTTTATACTCGTACCACGGATGTTTATATATACATATAGTTGTATATTCACCTCAGTAAATATATATGTGTATATATGGTGCCGTTAGCTTGGACACTAAAACGGCGTTGCGCTTATCTCATGTTGTCACGTTGTTTCAAGTAAACTTCGGTGAAAAGTGAGTCAAAAGGATTTCATTGTATACCTCTGCCTATCTCAGTACGGGAAATAGCGTCAAGATAAAAAAATATGAGTTCAATAAGTTACAGCGATAAGCGAAAGTTTTCGTTGTCAGATCTAATATTGTAAACCTGTGGCTGGGTAAATAGAAAGTTATTCAATAAACGCGAGTGCTGTATTTTCAGTTTTACTACTTATTAATTTACTACTACATCGCTCGCCATATTTTATCATGATAGCGTAGTGCTTGGCGATTCTGAATTAGTATTTAGAGACGTAAGCCTCAGAACAATAGATAATACAATACATAGATACATTAAGACGGCGACAGGCTTACCACCAATCAAGTTGAGGGTCGAAAATACTAAATTGTCTAGACCTCTGACTACTCTAGTATTTGGAAATCCATGAAGATAGCATACATTACATAAAGATATAGCACAACGGAGTTATACAAAATTTATTTAATGAATGAAGTTGTCACTTTGGACACTGAGTCAAAATAAGTTAAACACTTGTCACGTTGTCCCAAATACGCTTCGGTGAAAGGCGCTTCGAAGGGACTTCATTGTCTAGACCTCTGTCTACCCCAGTATTGGGAAAGTTCGTGAAGATAAGAAAATAAGGCCAACAGCCCGTGCAAATTTTCATATTCTAATCATCTAATAGCAGTACCGTTGGACAGTTTCTCTAAGAACTAGACCTTTACGCTTCGGTGCATTCACCTTGGGAGACATCTACATTTCAAATAGCATCTGTATTACGGTTATCTTACAAAAAAAGTCATAAAAGTAGATTTTACTATAATAAGTTTCGGTAATTTTTGTGTCAATCACGTCTATGGTGACCTCTGTGGTCGAGTAGCGTACACTCCGGTTTTTAAGATGTCACCAGTACTGAGGTTCGGGTTCGTCTTCAGTGCCTGGTGGGGTAAATATAGAAAAGACTTTCTATTTTTCGTACAAATTCTTTTATTTTATCTCTTGCCTTACCCTCGTCTACTGAAGATGTCATTGTTTTAGATCACATCATGCAGAAAAAAATCAACTACAACAACTTCTCTATCCCGCTTAGCAACTTTGAGCTTATTCATAAAGCTAAGAGTTTATATAAATAACTGGGTAAAGTTATGTATGTATAAGTTATCATAATTAGATAATAAACTGATAGATTAGCTAGATTCGGCAAGATTTCCCAATTTTTTTAATTCTCCACGCCAGTAATAATTATAGATGCATGTGGGTCAAGTTAGAGAATGTCTCCTTAACAAATGGAGTTTCTACTTTAATTAATACTATTATTTAAAGAAGAATTTTTCGATCACCATTTGTTATTTATCTGTTTGTAAGAGATTGCTGCTAGGATATAAATAAGGAAAGCTCCAAGAAAACCGGTTTTAATGCGTAGAATATTTTTGCATAATGAGTTGTAAAAGTGAAAGTAGATAAAATTATAACATGATTATTTCTGAAAGAAATGGAAGCAGCCGATGCTATGAATCATAACGAGGCCACCAATATTGAACTATCGGAACTTCATTTCCTTTTGAATTTTAATTTTAAATCTGGATTTTCTAGCAAATAACAAAATGGCTCTTAAAAACAAGTTCTTGATACCTAAAGTTACATCATTGTAAATTTTATTGGCATCACTAATTAAAAAAATAGCCTATGTTACTTGCTAGTAATGCAGCTTTTTATTGGTGAAAGTATTTTTGAAATTAATTTAGTGGTTTAGGCGTTACTTGCGATTATTGTTTTACAAGTTCAATGTTGTATCGTGACCTGATTTTAAAATTATTTATACTATGACACCAGTCAAGCACAAAAATAGAAAAAAACTATACTGACCGTCACAATCTGTGAGTCCGGTCAGTGTGGACTTAAAGATATACGGAGTATCTCGACTACTGTTTCCACTTATTATGATCCATAGTATCTAGATTTAAATGGATTGCCATATCCTTTTGACACATAATTTGGGAACCCTCTTGCCTTAATATTTACAGATTATCAGAGCACTGACTGATGAATCTTCGACTTAATTAGTTTATTTCGCGTAGTAGGAAAGCAACAATCATGCCCTATGGTGTTTTACTGTAGAGTTATGCTTTGGGATTGGAAACTATATACTCAAACAAAAAGGATGCGAGCAAGAAACTAAAGTGAGCTGTTTCTTTTTCATAGAATGTAAAAAAAATGTTAAATAGTAAAGATCAAATATCAGAGCCAGTTCGGATTATGCGAATGGTTGTAGTTTTTAATATTTAAAAAGTTATGACTTTAATAGTGTAATAGTACTTTAATAGTGTAATTGGACTGCCAGATGTAACTGTAATCGTGTATTTTTTTAATTCTATTTTAGGTATGATGCTTTGTCCTTTATGTTACAAAAACCATGTCCATGGTGGTCTTTTGTCGCATTTCTTTTATAGAATAGGGGGCAAACGAGCAGGTGGCTCACGTGATGGTAAATGATTACCGCCACCCATGAACACCTGCATTACCAGAAGCGTTACCGGCCTTTCAGAAAAGTATAGCCTCTTTTCTATAAGGTCCCTAAGTCATATCGATCCGGAAAAACCGCTGATGGCAGCACATTCCATAAAGAGCAAGTGTGTAGCGAGAAAATTCCGCGAAAAACGCACTATGGTGGAATGCCAAGCAAATGTATAAGGTATTTCATATGACGTATCGATTGCTATAAGTTATGATGAGATACCAGCGTCTTTTAATAATTTAGAACGCATGTGGATATTACAGGTTAATTCGTTCGGTTCAAACTTTTCGCTCTGCGCCTAATTTTATTTGACACAGATTCTGATACAATTAAGTACCGCTTCCGATTTCTTTCATCTTTTTGCAATTAAAATTCAGCCGATGTAAAATATAAATAAATAATAAATCTTAAAGTTACGGGTTCGTATCCAGCTAGAAATAGACATATGAGTGATAAAAGTGTTTGTTGTACAGTAGTACAACTCAAGTATGAGTCATGGATGTTTATGGACATAACTATTTATCTGTCTAAGTATACGGATATTGCATCTTTTTTCACAAGGATATTGCATCTTTTTTATAATTTATTTATAATTATTATTTTATATACATTAAAATCTCAAAGGTGTTGAGGCTACTCCTCTTCCTTGAAGACTAAATTCTTATCCATTTCTGCGACCGAATATCAGTTCGAAATATATGCAAAGCTAGAAATGGCGGGCACTAAGGAGTTCGTAATTTAATTGAATGTCAAATGTCATCTAAGTGGTGGAATTTCCTAAGTGAAATCTTTGAAATTATGCACCATGATTGTCCAATACTTGATATATAGTTGGTATTTAAACTTATAATACCCCATTAAATGTATATTACAGTAATTGAAACAGCAATCATCAACGGTATATTACTGGAAATAACTCGGAAGACGCTTGTTATGAATTTATGTAACTTCTTTATTTATATCATAATTTCTCACATTTATACAGTGGAGTCTCGGAAATAAATAAATACATAGAGAGGGAAAACATCAAATACATTTCTCTGATCTCAAAGTAAATAGCTAAAGCTCTTGTGTTATGGAATCGTTAACAACGAAGACAACCTGAATACCCAAATCCAAAACAATATAGAAATAGTGGTTTTCTACAGTTTGGCAATCGAATACAAAACTGGCGAGACCATGAAAACCGATGCCTACGCCATTCGTCCACGTAGATCGTAAACATGACTCTAACAATTTAAACCATATTTCGTATTCAATATCGTTATATTTTCCAAGTTAATTTAGTTAGGTGGTGATCTCTGAGAACGAATGTTCATTACGCGCAGTAATTTTAAACAAAAAAAACAATAATTATTAAAAGTGATTATTTTGTTTACGCCAAGCGAAGCTTGGTCATCCCAACACAGCAAGTATAAACATAGAAGTCACATAAATTTGTCACTGGTGTCAAACCTATGTAAATATAAAAAGATATTTACAGACAAGTTTTCTTATAGACAATAATTTACTACAGGAAAAACTTTCTATAAACGTTGATATTTTAGTAACCGATAGTGCTACAAAATCTCAATTATTTCTTCTATTTACACGAATACAATCGAATTGAGACTAATTATAGTAAGTGCGCCTGGTGGAGATAGATACACCTTAGATATACAGACAGATAATTAGATAAAAAGTTTTAACGTATTTTTGAAAATAATCATTAAACATAATACTTTTATTTGTATTTTTATAATGCGGAGGATATTCCAATATGTAGGAAAAGTAATTTGAAAAAAAAATGTAGGCAATTCCTAGATTAAGAACAAATCAAAAGTGAACCAAGTATAAAAAAGACTATATGTTTTAACGTTATAACCTTACCTTACTATTAGTTTACAGCATAAAAAATGAAACTGAAGTCTGAGCTCTTAGTCCAACCCTCTGGGGAGATTTCAAAGAGAATCCGCGAGGAATTAAAAGAAGACGTCAACACCAGATATCGAGATTTGGCTGCTATTAAAGAATGGCTCCGAAAACAACCGCATCTGCCAGATGAATGGGGTAAGAACTGAACTTTAGGTTAATGATGACATTTCTATTCATAATTTACATAAGTTTATACTAACTTAACATTTTTCGAAATTGTTATCCTACCATTTCTTGATTGTCACTGCAATTTATAAGGCTTATCCCTTGCAAATTGCATCTGACGACTCCCACGGGAATAGAGAGGACGGTCATTTGTTATGCCAATATCAAACGTCAAAAATAACTATAAATAAAAACTACGATACGTTAGTTGTTAGTGGGTAAGGTTTTTATCCCGCTAGGCGTTAATATTGAGGGACTATACATAAATAAAATAAATAAATATCTTCACGCAATTCCCAATACAGGGTAGACAGAGGTCTAGTCCAGACAATTAAGTCCCTTTGACCCACCTTCCACCGAAGATATTTTCGGGACAACGTGACTGGTGGTGAGCCCGTCGCCGTCTTTATGTCCAAGCCAACGATGTAATTCGTACATAAGTTTTTAAAAAACTCATTGGTACTGACACCTAGGAATCGAACTCAGGTCTCTTGACTCGAAATTCCGACCACCCAACCACTCGGCTATCGAGACTTATTTAGGGAATATGAATATTTATTTTTTGTGGTACCTTCATTGTTTCTGATTCCATACTACTAAGTGCTTAAGCGCTTATTTTGGGATCAGATCCATGTATGTGATGTTGTTCCTATGTATGTATCTAAGTAATGCATGTATAGATATCTGAATATCTGTGTAAATATAGTGTTCCGTTGACTTAGTCATTAAGAAGGCGACAGGCTTGTCAACTCTCACGTTGTCCCAAATAATTGTCAATGAAAAGAGGGTCAAAAAGACTTGTTTGTCTAGAACTACCTCAGTATCTACCCCAGTACTGGGTAAAAGCATGAAGATAAAAATAATCAATCTAATAATAAGGTACATGAGCTGTTGCTCTCATGGAACATATTTACAGCGACAAGTTGCACAACTCAATCGTTAATGTGAAAGCGGGCCAATCTGAATATGAGTAATTGTAATTTGCTTATACAACCTTTATTATCTATCGTGAAGTCAACTATTGACACATAAAAATTACATCTCTGTTTTATTTTACTACTCTGTATTTAAATGAATAAAAAAATTCTTCAAGTCATTCCCAATAAGGGGGTAGACAGTGGTCTAATTGTCTAGTCGTTTCGACCCAACCTCCCACCGAACCACCGAAGATATTTTAAGGACCTGTTGAGCCCGTCACCGACTCAATGTCCAAGCCGACGATATAATTCGTACATAAGTTTTTGAAAAAATACATTGGGAAGGGAAAAACCTTAAGATGCAATAGACTACCGACAGAACGCGAGATAATTAACTCAAAAAGTACCATATCAAAATTCAGTGTGATGGTCAGCAGCGTCTATGCGAGGTGTCTGTTAATGTGATCGCCAATCCGCTTGCGTAGCATGGCGATTATATGATTATGAAATTTATATATATATATATATATATATATATATATATATATATATATATATATATATATATATATATATATATATATATATATATATATATATATATATATATATATATATATATATATATATATATATATATATATATATATATATATATATATATATATATATATATATATATATATATATATATATATATATATATATATATATATATATATATATATATAGATACATATATAGACGGCGACAACGAAGGCACCACAAACACCCAGACCCGAGAAAATATAGAAAAAGTCTTTTTTCTACACTGACCCGTCCAGGAATCGAACCCGAGACCTCGAGATGACGACACCTTGAAAACCGGTATTGACACAAGTCTTCCGGAGGTCGTCAATTTGAAACAAAATATCACATTAAAAAGATAATAAGTTAAGCCGCAATGATAGAAAGGTACTTTCGGAAAAAGACAACAACGACTGCTAACATTTTATCACTCCTTTATTTTTTTTTATAAATGTTGAACTCCTGCCGCATGTGAACTTGATCAACCTGACAATTATTTAAAACTATATATTTAATCTGTTTCGAGATAAAATCTTTTGAAATAAAAATATGATGAGAACAAACATACAAACAACAATCACGGCAATGTAAAATACTTATCTGACGGAACTTTCTACTACCAAAATTCAAATGTTTTTCTAGCATAGATGAAATAAGCAATAAATAGGATTCTTTATCTATTACAATTATTGTTACTTTAGAGGACATGCCTCTGATGACGTTTCTACGAGGCAGCAGCTTCTCTTTGGAGAAGTGTAAAAGAAAATTGGACATGTATTTCACAATGCGCGCCGCTTGTCCAGAATTCTTCTCCAACCGTGATGCAACTAGCCCCGAACTAAGAGAAATCTTAAAAGGAAAACTGTGAGTATCTTGATGTAGCTTTATCGATATTAGTATAATAAAGAATCTATATTGGAATGGTGGAAATGTCACGATAGCCGAATGGCTGGGTGATCGGAAATCGAGTCACGAAACCCGACTTCGATCCCCAAAAAGAAAATTATAAATTTGAAATACGTGAAAGTATTTATTGATTATAATACTCGGCGACCAGTTCTCTCTGTAGTATGATAATACACGTATTGAAAACTCACCCGAACATTAATTACCATTCTGTGGTCTCGGGTTCGATTCCCGGATCAAATGAAAACCACTTTTTACATTGAATCGGGTGTGTTTTGTGGTGCCGGCATTGTTTCCGTCACACACATTGCTCCGATCCTAATGTAAGATGCTAAAGCACTTATGGTATAGGAATCGGAAACAACAAAGGCACCACAAACACCCAGACCCGAGAAAGCGTAGAAATTTATTTTTTCTACAATGACCGAACCGGGAATCGAACCAGGGACCTCGAGATTCCGACACCTTGAAAGCCGGTGTTTACGCCACTCGACCACGGAGGTCGTCAGAATAATAAAATAAGTTGTTGTAAATGCTTACAAATCCATCACGGAGCGTTGCATGATACATTAACGGAAAATACGGTTTATGCATGATGTAGATTAAAGACTAATAGTAAAACATTTATTAGTTTATCCACAAACGGAAATACAAAGTATAAACATAAAGACCATAACTAATCTTTGATTTTCCGATGCACGCTCGCCCGATGAGATGACTATACCATTAAAATGACACGCTAGGATTGGAAATATCAATATTTGTAAATGATCATTGCGAAATAAACATAACACTTCTCAGTCTTTACTTTATGCCCTGTACCATGATCTGTGGTATCACTAAGGCCATGCCAATAAGTCATGCAAATTTAGCAATAATTGCATTAGCATTTAAGTTGTATTTCCTAACTCGTGTGACGTGAAGGAAGATCAGCCTTGGTTTACCTCAAGGTCAATGTGTCGTGAACACTCGGGGACTGCGTAACACATAACCAAGCAATAGCCGATTGCGTCAACAATAATGAGTACTGATACAGAGATGATGTACTGACAGTCGCAATATTTCAGTAAACTGCCAATAATTAGCATATAATTTTAATACTTTAAACGATCTATTTTGTTATTATTATTATATCTTCGCTCATAAACAAAATTTAACGGGGTAAACAGAGAGAAATCTGTTCTCCAAGTGTTAATATCCTTGCAATCATCTATTAAATGAACTAATCTTGTATACTTAATGTTATAAATGTATAAGTAACTATCTTTCTGTCTGTTTACTATTTCACGGACAAATCGCTAAACCGATATCTATGAAATCTGGTGTAGAGGTAGCTTGAACCCTGCGGAATAAAAATACTTGCAATCCTAGAAAATATAACAATTACGTGCACAATTTTGTTTATCACGGGAACGAAGCTGCATTATAAATTTATACAATGGTATACTCCAAGGATTTGGACATAAAAAGAAAAATTCATCCATAGATAGGGATAACATCACATACATACTCTGATCTCAAACTAAGTAGTTAAAAATGCGTTATTTGTGTAATAGGATCGAAAATAACGAAGGTAGAAGAGACATACAGATCCGAGAGAATATAGAAAAAGTGGTTTCCTGCACTGACCAATCCGGGCGTCGAACCCGGGGAACCACAGAGCTATGCACACGCTTCGCATCTTCTAATTTATATATCTATTCATCATTCGCCTCATAGTCTACTTAAAATATGATCTTTTCTTCATTTCGCAGACAAGGTCCACCTCTTCCAGGCGTTACACCTAATGGTAGACGAGTTACTATTTGTCGTGGTAAGTCACTTTATACTTTATTATCTATTGTTATGTTTCTATGACATATTTCACGTCTCTGCTGCCATTTTGATGACCCTACTCAAGATGTTTTATGAATTAAATGTATATCTATACGACCGCCACGGTGGAGTGGCGTACACAAAGCTTTTTAAGATGTCGCCAGCTCTGAGAGGCCGGGTTCGATTCCTGGGCGAATCTAAAAGAAACACTTTAACAGTATTATCTCAAGTTTTTATTTTTTTGTTACTTTCTTTGTTACTGGAAAGTTCTTTTGTACTGTTCGTGGAAAGTCACGATAGCCGAGTTGTTGGGTGGTCGGAATTTCGAGTCGAGAGACCCGAGTTCGATCCCCAGGTGGCAGTACCAATGAGTTTTTCAAAAAACTTATGTACGAATTTCATCGTTGGCTTGGACATAGAGGCGGCGACAGGCTCACCACCTGTCACGTTGTCCCGAAAATATCTTCGGTGGAAGGTGGGTCAAAGGGACTTAATTGTCTAGACTTGACCTCTGTCTACCCCTGTATTGGGAATTGCGTGAAGATATTTATTTATTTATTTATTTCTTTGTTACTGATGAATCCTTTGTGCTTTAGTTACTTATATTGGCATTAGAGCGATGTATTTTATGTTGTCAACATTCTCAACATTAAAGTCAAATCTACGTTTAACATTATTACTTTGCGACGAACAATTTAATAGTAATACCAATAAGCTGTTAGAAAGAAACTAAAATAAAATAAAGAGAACCTTAATTTTCATTAATGTTCACGAAACCTGCAAATCTTTCATATACTTACCTACTTAACGGTATATTATATGATTTGTATCATAGGCTTGGACGTAAAGACGGCGACAGGCTCCCCACCTGTCAAATTCACCCAAAAATGTCTTCTGTATTTAGAATGGCGTGAACATATTTATTTTTTATGTTTCGTCCAAGACATACTCATCTTTTTCATAACCAAAAAAATGTACTGAAGCCCTTACATAAAAAATGAGATAAGGCACAGTTTTTTTCCAAAATAAAAAACTCTTTTTATAAGTTCCTTACAGTTACGGATTAATCAATTTTATCCCTTTTTTAATGTTTGCAACGCAAACGCAGCTCCTTTCCCTCTTTAATTCCATTTCCGATTAGAATACTTGCCTTTTTGTATATTTAAATATTGCCCTTCTCTCTTTAATACGTACTTTAAAGCGACAACGCACCAATATCGACACAACGACTAACTAAAAGGGCCTGTTAAAGTCTACTATTGAATGAACGTCTCTCCCGTAAGGAGGATATGCCATTATCGCCCAAGGTTGGCGATCGCATTACCAGACACACCTTAAACACTGCTGCCCGTCACCTTTCTAGTTAATTATAGGTATGTTTCGAGATGGTTATACCGCCATCTGTCAGTAACCATTATAGTTTTAAAGGCTTTTTTTCTAAATCACCTTTTACAATACCCTCGGGAAGGATGGAGGTGGCATTCACACCACGGCAATATCGGTAACAACGTACCATCAGATGACCAGACGCCCGCCTTAACAATAAAATTAAGTTCAATAATTCAAGAAAGAGCTACTGTTAATTACTGTCACTATTTAAATACTTATCTGTAAATAAGTTTATTCGTCTCGTATAATTAGTTACAAATGTTTTTCTCAATCCCTAGGGCCTCTTAACAACACTGAGCAAAATTCCCTTTTATTATTCAATACGCATTACATCGCATTACAAACAATTCACGTACACCATTAACATAAAGAAGTTATTGAAACAACAGTCGGTGGTTTCTTCCTTATGTGTTCGACAAACAGATAACCGAGATTTATATATCGATATACTTGCGCGACGCTTCGTTACATCACTAAACTAGATGTTTTCGCTGTTCTTTAAGAGTAATAAATGTACCATGGTAACTGAATAGATAGGGATTCGCAATGTAATAAAATTGCAAAACTTGTGAGAACTTATTCATCAGATTCTTGTATAATTTGAACTTTATTATGAAAATACATTTTATTATCTCATGACTTAAAAAAATTATTTATATTATATATGTATAATATATTTAATAGGAGTATATCTCTATATATTTTATACATACTGAACGGTCTGTTGACTCGAATTAAGTCTCACACCACTCGCCTATCGTGATTACATACAAGTGGATACCAATACAGGAATAGAGTGGTCTAGACAATTAAGCCATTTTGATCCAGCTTTCACCAGACATATTTTGAAACAACGTGACAGGTTTTGAGCCTGTCACCGACCACATGTCCAAGCCTGCGATATAAATAAGGTTTGGGACAACTCATTGGTACCCGAGTTCTATGCCCAGATGGTAGGCTCGTACCATCTGGGCATAGAACTCGAGTATCTTGACTCGAATTCCGTTCACCCAACCACTCTGCTGTAGTTACTGCAGTTCCGTGCATGTAAATGAAATTATTAACTTCTAGGAGTTCATCCGAGTCTGGACGGCCAACAAATCACGGATACGCTGAAGCTGGCGCTCATGGTTGGTGACGTACGATTGGTTGAGGAGGTGGCTGGCGTCGCGGGCGACATCTATGTGCTGGACGCAGCGGTGCTGGGTCCCAGCCTCCTCGCCAGACTGTCGCCCACTGTTGTGAAGAAGTTTATGATTTGTGTTCAGGTACAAATAACAACCAATTTAATTTAATGTAAATAAATAAATTTAAGCACAGCTCCTGACGATAGCCGAGTGGTTGGGTGGTCGGAATTTCGAGTCAAGAGACCCGAGTTCGATCCTCAAGTGGCCGTACCAATGGGTTTTTCTAAAAACCTATGTACAAATTATATCGTTGGCTTGGAAATAAAGACGGCGACGGGCTCACCACCTGTTACGTTGTCCCGAAAATATCTTTGGTGGAAGGTAGGTCGAAGAGACTTAAATGTCTAGACTAGACCTCTGTCTACCCTTGTATTGGGAATTGCGTGAAGATATTTATTTATTTATAGTTCCTGACGGGGTACCCAGAGAGAACAGATCGCTAAGTGCCACCTCATCATCTGTACATACCTCTTTCCCTTTTTTTATGTATGTCATAGACATTTTATACTACATACACATACATAAAAAATACAAATTTTATGTATTTCTATGTATGTGAATATAGTCTGTTGTTCATTATTCTATTTACTTTTTTTATATATGTACAATTTTAGGTTAATAGTAAATATGTTTATAAATAAGTATTTATATATTGCAACATATACCTCATTTCTAAAACATTAAGAGTTCGCTTTGCAGCGATAAGGCCGCCTAAATGTACTTGCTACCTAAGTTTTTTGTTTCTTTTGTTATTGTATTTGTTGGTGGTGTGCAATAAAAGAATTCATTTATTCATTCATTCATATATATTTCCTTCAAGCATTCGCTGAACGTTCCCAAACCATCGAAGCACAAACTTTGTACAAATACTGAGATATCATCGCAATTACTCCTATCTGTATTTACTATATGGTGCGCAAAATATCTTAGTACAATATATATATATATATATATATATATATATATATATATATATATATATATATATATATATATATATATATATATATATATATATATATATATATATATATATATACATATATATATATATATATATATATATATATATATATATATATATATATATATATAGCCTTGGCAGTGAAGGAAGCATCTTGGGGAAACCGGTATACTCTTCTTTGTTTACCTGTGTATTTGAATACTTGTAATAAAATAAGTAGGAATAATAATTTCAAAGACATGACCATTCCACTGCAGCGTAGCTGATTCCATCTGGCTCAATCATTCTACATTGACTTGAGTTAATACAACGTTTTTCTGCGATAAAAAATTGTTTTCAAATTACAGGAGGCATATCCAGTTAAATTAAAAGAAGTGCACATTATAAATACATCACCAATCGTTGAAAGATTCATCACCTTCGTGAAGCCCTTCCTGAAGGATAAGATCAGAAAGAGGGTAAGTACGATCCTATAAATATTCTGATGCTATACATATACGTTCTTGACGCTTGGCTATGTAGTATCGCTATTACACGCCACGTTTACCACGCAGTTACTTCCCATGAGTATTATTAAAGACGACTAGGGAAAAACCCTTGAAAATAAAACAACCATTGTTTGCGTTTCCTGACGTTTGTCGCTACCGACACCAGATCAGCAGCATCTAGGGTGCCATGTACCTGATACTGCGATCTCTTATATACTTATCCTAGCTTAGCTTAGCGTGAAGATTATGTAACATCCTCCGGAGAGGGCAAAGAGGCCTGAGAGAAGAGGAGGTCAATGTCCTGCAGTGGACTTCTACAGGACCTTTAGTATGTAAGTCCGGAAGATATAATTACATAGACATTTAACGTTATTCGTTGCGTTACTTCATTCTCTAGACTAGACCTCTGTCTGCCACTGTATTGGGAATTGCATGAAGATATTTATATTTATTCGTTTCGTTACATTGAAAACCCAACGCTAGAATGGGTAAGGGCGATATTTTTTTTACCTCACTTGTTGGAAATGGTGAACAGGTTATGTCGGGATCAGAAATCAGTAGAAGATCCATATATATGACCTTCACACATATGCCCTATACTGGGATAGACATTTTTCAAGACAATTAATTGCTTTCGACCTAACTTTTACCGAAGCCTATTTGGGACAACGTGACTGGTGATGAACCTATTGCTGACTTAGTGTCCAAGCCAACGATACAATATACTTTTTATACAATATACTTTTTTAACAGTGGTAGAGCCACGCATCAGCTTTTGTTGTTGCGTGAATGGGCCGGCTCGACCGGGGAAGTACCACGACCTCACAGAATACCGGCGTTAAGTAGAAGTCTAACAAACTTCTGCGTTTCGTCTGGTGAGTGTAGGTAACTGGAGGCCCACACACCCCCTCCCCCAATTCTGGGGGGGGGGGCACTCTAAGGTCGGCAACGCATCTGCTATGCCTCGGGTATTGCAGATGTCCATGGGCGGCGGTAATCACTTACCATCACGTGAGCCGCCTGCTCATTTGCCTCCCTTTTCTATAAAAAAAAATTACATAGATAAATATTCATATAAGCATCCATGACTCGATAACAAACACTCATCTTTGTCACACAAATATTGCCCCCCAGCAAGATTCGAATCCACAACCTTTAGCTTCGAAGGCAGGGTCACTACCAACTAGGCTATCGGGTCGCCCCGGGAACGCTGTTGTTCCGAAGGCAATAACAGCTTCGTCTGAAGAGACTGGCGATACCAAAAATCTGGAGTAAAATTTGAACTGTGAAATATTTTTCCTTTTTTTTGCAACTGTCAAATCAATAATAATGCATGACTGAGTACACATTTCTCTTTTAAAAAAGAAATGATTGCTCGAAGGTGGAGACCAATATTATGGGGAGTCAGAGACTTGTCGTCTTCGAATTACTATAACGATTAAGATTTATAAATATCTTCAGGCAGTTCCCAGTACAGGGTAGACAGAGGTCTAGTCTAGACAATTTAATCGTTCCGAACCACCTTCGACCGAAGTTATTTTCGGGACAACGTGACACGTGGTGAGCCCGTCGCCTTCCGTATGTCCAAGCCAACCATATAATTCGTGCATTAGTTTTTGAAAAACTCATTGGTACGAGCCGGCCTCCTGGGGATCGAACTCAACCCAAGTTCTTGACTCGAAATTCCGGCCACCCAACGACTCGATCTATCGTGACTTTTTATTAAGATTTAGATTTTAATTCTATTCTTAAAAATTATCTAACTGTATTTCAGATCTTCATTCACAAAGAACTAAAGGATTTATACAAGTACATTCCTCAAGAAATGTTACCCGAAGAGTACGGCGGGCAGTGTGGTACTATGGAGGAGCTTCAAGGTATTATTAATAATATACAGAAATTATATTACATACGAAAATTTGCTTGAGAGAAAATCTATATGAGTTGGCTATTAGTGTATCATATAGGCACTCGAATATCTCGTCGCGCACTAACGATGACTCTTTACATTTTACAGTCTAATTAGCTCGAATATAAGTACGATATTAAAAAAATACTAGGTGTAATGTAAAAATAGTTGTATTTTTTTATAATTACATGTACAGTCTCTAAAGGGCTAGCCAGAGAGAACAGATCGCCAAGGGTCACGATCCTTGCATACCTCTTTCGCTTGTTTCAAATTCATCATTTTCTTCATACACTCCCGTCTAGGTAACCGAGTACCCTTGACCCAACTCTTGCTCACAATGTCTTCTAAAGTTATTCTCGACCACTTTTATTGTTAACTTTCACGCTATATATTTTCTTCACCAGTCTTCACTCATTCTTCCCAAAGCTGCAAGTGTTGACTTTATAAATTAGTTAAAGACAACTATGTGTTAAAACATACAAAATTTCTTTTGTTTTCATCTTCTGATTTTTTTACAGAGCAATGGACGAAGAAACTTATAGAATATCGCGAGTGGTTCAAATCACAGGACTCTATTAAAGCCAACGAAAGCCTAAGGCCAGGAAAGCCCACAAACTACGACGAACTTTTTGGTATAGACGGCTCTTTTAGACAATTAGCTATTGACTAAAAACAACTTTTTATATAAGAAAACTAACCTTAAGGTATATTATTTTAAGTATCATTTTCGTATTTCGTAAAGGAATGGTCGCGCAAGAGATCTATTTGCATGTATTACAGACTTCACTATAAGACATTTTCTTGCAACCATTTTGGTAATGTGTTTTTATGGTAGTTATATAGTAGATATTTTATAAACCATTTTATTATCTTGTTTTTCGTGTGTAATAAATGGAGGCTTGATTTTTGTTCATTTGATAACACCAGAATTGCGTTTCTTTACATTATTTTTCGATAGGATAGGCAGAGGTCTAAACAATGAAGTCCTTTCGAGCTACTCTTCACCGAAGCTTGTTTCAATTCATTGGTCAATCAAATTCTTTCACGGAAATCCCGTGAAAGAATTTGATTACTTGAAATAATTTTTAATTTACATATGGATAATAATTACTTTTAAAGATTAATTAAATTCATTACGACGCTGAAGTGTCGAATACCGCCAGGCGTAAACATTTATATGAATATGAATATTTGTATTAAAATCATAAATGTGGACTATGAGATCGGTGACTCTAAGATGGTGAAAGGCTCTCTAGAAGTCGCGTTGCTTCTGGGAAAGGTGAATCGAAACGACTTAATTCTCTAGAGCTCTGTCTACTTCAGTATCAAGATTAATGTGATAATGTTTGTTAGTTTAGTTTACTTACAATTTTTATTTGTTGACTAATTTAGGGTCTATTTTGTTACGGCGAATGCATTTTGTTTTTTACTGAAGAAACACTCACCTTATTATAATATGTGGCTGACAGTACCATGATACTAAAATGATAAATTTTTGGAATACCATCTGATGTTTCGTATATTACTATGATAGCTACAAGTTTTTGTACATATTTTAAAGCATATGGATTGAATTTTCTGTCAGAATTATAATAAATATTTGTAATATTATAATAAACATACATTATAATAAACTGTTCTATTCTGACCTTGTTTACCTTTTTAGTACTTTTTTTCAAATTTAATTTATTTACACAATCTCATAAATATCTTAACCTTAAGAGGTTTTCAAAACTGTCAGCAAGTTTTGAATCAGTTTTTTACAGAAAAATCCCCAACCCAGCGTCGAAAGGATTCAGACTACACAAAATATTAAAAGTTGTTAAGTATTATTTACAATTAATAATAAATTGTATTTTATATGAATAGCTATATTATGAATAAATTTTGTTTTGTATGTAATTAATGTTCTCAAATCTTCCAATAAAATAAACGGTGATAGTGTTACCAGTGTTTTATTTTTTAAATTATATCTGTATTAAGGCGGTCTGCTCGCCACGTATACCAACACAAATAAACAATAACACAGCCGTGCCTTAACTTTCTCAAAATAATTTAGAGCTTTTCAACTCCTGTAAATTTACTATGGCGAATGATAAAAGCCTGAATTTTAAGTTACCAAGAGGACAAATCTATATGGCTAGCAAAATTCCTTAGTTACTTTTTTGTACATATGTACAGTCAAGGAACTATCACCAGTCGAAGTTTTTTTTTATTTTATTGATTCTAGCAGACCCACAAACTTAACAACCACAAACCACCACAAAATTTGGAATTCATTAAGTGGTCAGCCTACATGAAGGAAAGCCTAAAACATTCCGGAAATTCAATCATTGCTTTATTCAACGAAGACTGTAATTCATTGTCCGGTTGAAAATAAAATATTATCTTATCAAAAAGTTTGATGCTACAGGCTTTGAAATTGTTATGTCAAAGCCTGTAGCTTCGACATAACAATTTTTTAAATTGGAAAAACCAAAAAATACAATGCCTTTTTTTCACAAGGCGTTTAAGAAAACCATAAATTGCATTAAAAATCAAAAAAACTATATGTGATAATAAAGATTGCTGTTTACAAAATGAAATAATACCTCATCACAATATAAAAAACAATCAATATAAAATATATAATTTAGCTTTACCTGAATAATCCACTGTTAATATTATTTTTACGTGTTTATATTGTAGTACGATTGACAAGTGATTCTATTTATTACAGAAATAAGTCACGATAGCCGAGCGGTTGGGTGGTCGGAATTTCGAGTCAAGAGACCCGAGTTCGATCCCCAAGTGGCAGGGTCGTACCAATGGGTTTTTTAAAAACTTATGTACGAATTATATCGTTGGCTTGGAGTTAAAGCCGGGGACGGGCTCACCACCACGACACTCACGTCACGTTGTCCCGAAAATATCCTCGGTGGAAGGTGGGTCAAAGGGACTTAATTGTCTAGACTAGACTTCTACCCCGGTATTGGGAATTGCGTGAAGATATTTATATATATGTCAATATAATAGCTTAATATATAAGTCTCTGTATAATATATAAGCTTAATAATATATAAGCCTCTGGTGTTGCGGGTGTTTATGTGCGGTGGTAATCACTTACCATCACGTGAGCTACCTGCTCGTGTGCCTCCCTTTTCTATAAAAAAAAAATAATGTTGGGTTCGAACTCCGCTAAGGCCAATATTTGTGTGATGAATCTGAATGTTTATACGAGTCATGGCTGTATATGTAAATATACATTTATGTAAGTATAATGAAACTTTGTCTTGTTCTTGGCGATACTTCACCGCCAGTCACGTTGTCACAAATAGTCTTCGGTGGATGGTGGGTCGAAAAGACTTAATTATCTATCCGAGTATTGGGTGAAGATATTTATTTATTATTATAAAAGTTGTCATGGCTAATTAGGGAACAATTTTGTTAAAGAAACTCTAAAATAATTGATTTCATTTTACATGATCTCACGACACTACTACGGTGATAGGATTGCTTTGTGAGATTTGATACAGCTAACTGCCGCTAGCTATTCCAAACATTTATAAAGGAATTATCCCCTAACGGATAGAATCATAAGAGAAACTTAATTTTGAAGACCATACTAGATTACAATATTCTTCTACTTTAACCTTTAATCCACTGCTGGACACTTGTTTTTTAAGAAAACTCATCTATCTCTGACATTATGCAGGCAAGAATTCCTCATGACTTAGATCTGGGTGTGTGGCTTAAAGCTTTCGTTCTAAGTACACTATAACCTGAGTGTTATTTATGGAAAATGGTCTATGGCGCGGGTGGATTAGGCAACGCTTTTAGTACGAAACTTACTATCAAATGGCCTGTTAGTTCGTTTAAAAAATACACCATTAATACCATACTGTAAATAAAAAAATCACATATTTCTTATGCATTTTAATGGGAATTCACATTGGATTTATAATGGTTATTGTTTCTAAATTCTTATGGCTTACTAAACGGATAGTAAGGATGATCTTTCAATTCTACAATATCTATGACTCTGATGTTTCTGTTAAATTTGTTTATTTCAGCAATTTCCTCGTCAGTTAGTTTGAAATCGAATATATCGATGTTTTTGATAATTCGTTCCTTATTAGTGGATTTTGGTATTGGGATGGTTCCCCGATCAATCTGGAATGTGTAAGTCAAATATTAATATGATAAATAATAAAAAAAATATATTACAAAAACATTCATAACCGTTTTAAGATTATTTAATCTAAAATGATCTAAGCTGACTCGTGTACCAGCGAAACCCGATGTTTTGGTTTATCCAGTTTAACCAGGTAAAATAATCCTTCATTTCAAGATTAAATTGGTAAATCTCACAATGTGTAAGTAATCACAGTCGCCCATGTACAACACCAGAAGTGCTGAAGATGCATTAGAAACTTTTCGTATAGACTTCTATTCGAAAAAGGGGTAAGGAGGCGTTCGCAGATGTGGGAAACGGGTTAACTCCTTTCTCAAGCTGAAATCTATAAAGCGCGCTTGAACTTTGCTCATAAACTTTCGTAATATGACGTGGTCGATATTTATATAGCTAACTTCGTAATCGCGGTAGGTGTTTGCTTACCAAAACCCAAGGTTACAGATATCGATGACTTACGTAATTCTCTAATGATATAATCTTATCAAGATTAAAAAAAATATCTTCACGCAATTCCCAATACAGGGGTAGACAGAGGTCTTGTCTAGACAATTAACACCGTGACAGGTCACATACATTGTCGCCAGCTCGAAGTCCCAGGTTATTGTCCCGATCATGTCAAAAAAGAAAATATTTTTTCTAAATTTTTCTCGGGTCTTGGGGTTTTTCATACATTTGTTATTTCTGATTCCATAACACAAGTGTAGCGCACACAAGTCTTAAGCTACTTACTTTGGCACCAGTGCAAGTGTATATGATATTGTCGCTATCTTTCTATGTAACTATGTACAACATGTGTGACAATTGAAAAACGCAAGAAATGGGATAAACAAAATAATATTTTAATTTTATTTAAACTGTTTAACCGATTAAGTTCTTTAAGAGAATTTAATTTTTTAAATAATTTATAAGTTTTGCTTTTATGAGTACAATAAACCCCTGGGAATGAGTTGATAGCTCCCATTCTGTTTCTAATTATTCCATGTATAATATAGTATATTGCTTATTTAAAAATGGAGAAATAATAGGATATCTATGCAGTTTATTTCGCCTGTTTATAGACGTACCTCATTAAGACGTTTAGATTAAAATATGACAGTCGATGGTTGTAATGTTTGTTATCAATATAAGTAATATTGATGAATAAACGATTGGATTAGAACCTATACAGATACCAGAATTGCAACTCAGTAGGATGATCAGTCATACTAGTAATGTTATTGAGAATTGCTATAATATTTTTTTTTCTTAAATATTCCTACAACATTACGTCAGCACTACACATCGAACATCTTATAACTTTAAAACTTACCAAATAGCGAAGCACAACTTGACTTGTATTTTTTCATACTTTTGAGCAATTTTCGTCAACACAGGATCGTCAAATTTTGGTGGTACTTTGTGCTCCGCATCTCTTGATACCATAAATCCAAAAGGACAGTATGACATAACTTCGACGTCGACACTTTGACAATACGAGATAAGAGATTCTTGTGTTAGCGTAGGATTGACCTAAAATGATTAATAATTGATATATATTTTCAATTCTGTCTTCTGTCAAAATTACGATAAACTATTTCTTAATTATTTAGCAAGCTATTAAAAGTTGAAAATGCATTTGATAAGGTTGTAAGGAAGGAAATGTGGGAACTGTTATCAGAATATGGTGTGGATGGCCCACTGCTAGGCCCGCTGCTGTGCAGTCGCTCTATTGTGACTGCAAAGCCTGTGTGCGGGTAGGGCATGACCTGTCACCCTTGTTTGGCGTCCAAACGGGCGCTAGGTTGTGTCATGTCCTCCTGACTGCTCATATTTTATCTCGACAGCTGTTTACAAAAGCTGAAAGATAGTTATTTGGGTGTGAAATTGGGTATTTGAAAGGGACGAAGTTAGAACGAAGTGTGAAATATGGGTCAAATCAGGAATGTCTAGAACAGATGAATGAAATTGTATACTTGGAGAGCGCTTTTAGGCGGAATGGAAGATGTGATATAGATGTGGACAGGCGTGATACATAACGCAGTGCTGGTACCGACTTTGTTATATGGCAGTTTGTTATATTTTATATAACTGTTCTCTTTGGCTATCTCGTCAGGGCCTGTGCGTGAAGATAAATAAATAAAGAATAAATTAAAATTAAAAGGTGATTAGAAACGTGTAAACTAAGGAAATATGAGGACTAAATCTACTAATCAGCTTCACTTTTATAATTTTCAATTCTTTATTTTTTTTACCAACACAAGCTGATTTGAGGAATTTGTCCAATGAAACTTATTTTAATAATCATCATCATAAAGGTCGGCAGAAGTTATCTACAGGCCATAGGCCTCTCCTATACGGCAGGATTTGCTGTAATCGCCACGCTTGGAAAACGGTTCGGCGATCGCAACTCCCACTATCTTAGACCCTGCTGTCCATCATCTGTCTGCTTAATTTTGGTCTGGTATTTTTCCAGATGGTCACCTAGCCGTCTATCGAATGGCATTGCCATTTAGAAGGTTTTTTCATCAGTTGCCTCCTTTAACACCTACAGGAAAATAGAGAGCGGTTATTCTTACGTCCTAACTACGTGGCAAACTCATTTGACTGACACTTCGCCATTCCTAACACAGGGGTAGACAAAGGACAAGACAATTGAGTCCTGTAGGAATAACGTAACAAATGGTTTTTTTTTTTATAGAAAAGGCCGGAAAACGAGCATGCGGCTCACGTGATGGTAAGTGATTACCGCCGCCCATGAACACCCGCAATACCAGAGGCATAGCAGATGCGTTGCCGACCTGAGAGTGCCCCCCTCCTCTAAAATTGTGTGGGCCTCAGGGTGACTCAGCCGTTTGAAAAAATGAGCACCTTGGCATGAGTCTAAAACATTTAGATCGAACACGGGGTATGTTGATTCGAATTCAAACCACCCAACCAATTGGCTATCGTAACTATAAACGTGACTGATACTGACACCGTAAATATTACCTCGATCTGATTTACCACTGGCTTGATTTCACAGTTGCTTAAAATTCTGCTGATCTGTTCACTGTTGAAGTTAGACACACCTATGGACTTCGTTAGGCCAAGTTTCTTCGCGTCCTCCATACCTCGCCAGGTTTCTAAATAATCAATGTCCTCAAAGGATCCGTTAGTCTGCAAAAAAGTAATAATTACTGTTAGAAATATTTACAATACTTTTTAACATGTTACCAAGAACGCTGTCTGCATTTGTTGAATGGCAAGACTTAACCGTTGGGCGAGAAAAAAACCAGCCCTCTCGTCACCATCAGCTACGAACTATCGCGGATACAAATCCTAAAATATTAGAAGCGTCCTTAAATTTATTCATGTTAGAATATGAACGTAGCCCTAAACGTATACTGCCTATGTTTTACTCTTTACTCTTACTCTTTGGTCTTTATGCTCTGTCACTAAACTATTTCATGGGTGTTACCTATCTACAAAAAATTAAAATTTAAACTTTAATTTTAACGCATTTTCCAATACCACAGTATTGGGAAATGCATGTCGCCTTGTTCATTCAATAAGGCCCCCCTCTAACTAAACTTGAGGGTAAACTGAGCTAGCTAGAAGCTAATGAAAAACATTAATAAACTGTATTAAATAAACTATTGTTGTAGCAATAAAAATCAAAAACATATTCATTAACTGCTATTATTTGAACATAGAAACTGAAAACTATCATTTTATAAACTAAAACTAGTTTAAACTAAAAAAAGTTTTGTGAACTATCATTTTATATTAGATAGCCTAGATATTATTAAAAAATATACATAAATATCTTCACGCAATTCCCAATACAGGGTTAGACAGAGGTCTAGTCTAGACTATTAAGTCCCTTTGACCCACCTTCCATCGAAGATATTTTCGGGACACGTGGTGAGCCAGTCGCCGTCTTTATGTCCAAGCTAACGATATAATTTGTACATAAGTTTTTGGATCAAACTCGGGAACACTTAACTCGGAATTCAGACCACCTAACCACGTAGCTATCGTGACTCAACTATTATTATATCTCCACAAAATCGCAAACCCACTTGGTATTCTATAATCTAATATCGGTAAGATAATCAGAGGTCTAGACAATTTAGTCCTGTCAACCCTCATTTTATCGAAGTCTATGTAGAGCAACAGGCGGTGTGCATGCCACTCTTCTCACTCTTTGCTCTCATTTCTCTTTTTCATGTCTACGAAATACACTTGAATACCATCGACGTTTGCGATGTCTCCGTTATTAATTTCATTTCCAATAATATATTTCCCAAAAAGTAATACTAATAATTTAAATACTAATAACATAAAAAAAATATTAGTAGTAATAAAAATAAAAGCTGTTGGTTATTATATCTCCTCAGTCGATTAATTAGCGTCCTTACCCTCTGAGCTATAGGAGTATGGATGAGGTATAAGTCCACGTAATCCAGACCTAATCTCTTCAAAGAGTCTCTGAGAGTAGGCACCACCTTGTCACGGGCGTGATGATCGTTCCATAGCTGAAAAGAAAGTAAATACATATTAATGAAAGATTATATCACCTTTTTAAACACAATAGATGATACAGAACGGCTGTAATCTGAATCAACACATTCACGCCATTCTCAATACAGGGGTAGATAGAAGTCTAGACAATTAAGTCCTTTCGACCCACCTTCCACTGAAGACATTTTTTGGACAACCTTACAGGTGGCGAGCCCATCGCCATCTTTATTGCCTAGCCAACAATACATAAATGGAACATCTGATGTACAGGACAATAATACTCGGGGATTCGGAACAGACTGTTTATTATACTGCACTTGTTACATAGTGAAGCGGAAACATTTTCAAATCTAAGTACATACACTACAGTACATAAGTTTTATTTTGAAAAACCCATTGTTAAGAGCCCGCTGGAGATCGAACTCAGGTTTCTTGACTTGAATTCTGATCACCCAACCACTCGACTATCGTGACTACTTGTGGTATATATTACCCACTGAATATTAAAGATCTTGTAGCCCTTTAATACATATAAGGTAGTCGTAAAAACTAAAAAAAATCGTATCTAAATTTTTTGAAAAAAAGTCATTGCTTCGAGCCTTGGGGATCGAACTCGACCAGAGTTGACTGAGTCTGAGTCTTGAGTCGAATTTTTTCAACACATGGATACTAGATAGACCTTCTTAACGGCTCTATTTTAACTCCGGGATATTAAAAATTCTGCAAAAATCACGGATGCAGTTACGGCCAGAATATAGTAAATCTAAGTCTTCTGTGTTATTTTTCGAAATATTTATCCCGCTATTTATCGGTAGCCAATGACATTGTGCAGGCTTTACCCTTAGTCGTCTATGATGACCCGCACGGAAAGACATTAAAAATAAAAACATTAGACTTACATAGTAAAAATAAATATGCATTTTTTTATGGAAACGAGCAGGTGGCTCACGTGATGGTAAGTGACTAGCGCCGCCCATGAACACCCGCAATACCAGAGGCATAGCAGATGCGTTGCCGGCCTTTGAGAAAGGTGTGGGCCTCCTTTGGCATTAGAACAAATATGCACTTTGGCATTAGAGCAAATATGCATCGGACTTTGATGTTATATAATGGATCAATAAACGACCTAAGATCCCCGGTTCGATATTCGGTCAATATAGAAAACACTTTTTCTACGTTTTCTCAGGTTTGGAGTGTTTGTGGTGCTATCGTTGTTTCTCATTTCATGACACAAGTAAGTGACGTAATCACTTACTTTGGCATTAGAGCAATGTGTGTAACGGGTTAATTGAACCCCGGAGATGGCGACACCTTGAAAACCGGTCTATACGCCACTTGTCCACGAAGGTCGTCATTAAAATCATGAATCTCTATTTACCAACAGATGAATGTCATTCTGTTACTAACCTTCGTAGTTATAAATAGTTCTTCTCTTCGCACCATACCCTTTTGTATCGCATCTGCTATACCCTGACCAATTTCTTTCTCATTTCCGTACAGCTCAGCGGTGTCAATATGCCTGTATCCGGCTTCAATAGCCCAATAGATCGCTTGCCGCATCCGAGATATATCTTCTTTCTAAAAACAATATTATAAAATACCTATTGTGTTCAGTTGTGGTAATAAATGTCCGTTTGGTAACGGCGTAAGAATATTGCCACTCCCTTTCTTCCCGTGGGTGTCGTGAGAGGCGACTATGAGAAACAGCCTTGAATATAGTTATGGCAACCGCTAGATGGCGGGATAACCATATCTAAAAACATTAGATCAAAATTACTCTCTACATGCTACTCGCACCTCAAACGCAGCTATAAAACCGAGGGAATATTTATGGAAACAAGAGCCCTTCGGATGATTTCATTCTAGGAGCCGTGGCGAGACAGTCTGTCGGCACTTTTTTGGCCAGAAAGTCCGTGGAGGCCTAACTCGTCGACGTCGCTCCCACAAGGACATCGATGTGGTTGATAAATCGATGCTCCCAATCGAATTAATACAGCTATTCGGAAACTTTCGCAATCCAATAATGTACCAAAGTTACTTAATGGTAAAGCATGTAGCCAGTAACTGGATTCCTTTGTCGAAACACCTATCAAGCGAGCGCGGTACCAGTCATAGTGAAGTTTACGAGACAAATCGTGAATACTGTGTATGGAAGCAAGGAAAGCCGGCAGCACAATATTTGAAACCTCTCTTATATCGATACCTCCAAATCTAACAGGTAAAGTAGCTTGAGTTTAAATTTAGAATTTTTTCCTAAGCTATTTTGAGATTAAGGTCAAAATGTTTTAAAAAATCAGAACATTTCCATGCTGGACTCGAGCGGAGTAAAAAGTAAATTTAGGAAGGGATCATTCTCTTGAAAAAGAAGAACCGAGTCCATTTTGTTCCTAGATTTTTTTCCATAATTCCTCGTAATTTTTTATTGTTTCATACCTTTTGTTTAGCAACTTTTTTAGCGTTTCTTCTCTCGTTTTTTTTTTTTAATTTACTGTCATCTTAGGAGTCTAGAAAAGATGTGTTTATATAATCTATCAATTCCTAATTCAACTGATTATCTCCAATTCATCTGAGCTTCATTTGTGTTTAAATGTATCAATGTAATCGAAACATGAAATATATGAATTTAAAAATAAAATATTTGAATAAACAATCACATAAAAGGATCTTCTGAGTATTTATAAATTTTGATTATAAATACATCGTTCACAAATCAAGCTTGATTAATTATGCTGCCCACCTTACAATTGCCAGCAGAGACAGTTACGTTAAAGATTGTCACACGAAGGAGCATGATCACATAACCAATGCACCTTGACTCGTGGCCGACTGGCATGACCAATCACAACTCGCTTCAACTCTTAAGAATACTCGATAAATCGACGAATGTAAGCTCATAACGTGATGCACCAGACAAATTATGAATTTGGCCGTGAACAATTTTGATTATGTTGTATTTTGGAAATTAATGTTTTTGATTACGTCTATAAAATACTAAAAAACATTTAATCAAAGATCTCTAGAATAGATAAAATTCAAAATATTGCTATAATTAACCAAAAAGGACAACTGCGATTTGACCAAAGTCGACGTTTGGATGCGCAAGCCTAATTAGTTTTTACTGTTTTCCGCAAACTTTATTCAGTATTGTATTCATTATTTGAAATTTTATAATAAGGCCTAGATAAAAAGAAATAAAACGTTTAAATTTTACGTTTTAAATTTAACGTTTAACGAACCTAAAAATAACGTAACGTAAGTCATTTTCATATGTTCTTCAGCGAAAAATGTGTCAGGACGGCCTTTTAAAGGAACAGCCTACGACACCCACGATATGAAGGAAGTTTAATCCTAACTATTTCCTAATTTTTACGCCAAAGGCACACAACGTACAGGCCAAAAAATCAATAAATTCCCTCAAAAATTGAGGAGTGTTCCTAAAAGTGTTTTATTTTGTTTTACTATCTATTGTTTTCTTATTTACGCCAAAATTTAATTTTTACGCCAAAGGCATACAACGTACAGGCCAAAAAAATCAATATTTTCCATCAAAAATTGAGGAGTGTTCCTAAGTGTTTTATTTTGTTTTACTATCTATTGTTTTCTTATTTACATTATAGGATAATTATAATTAATAATTATTTCCACATTTAATCACGAAAATACTAAAAAACATTTAATCAAAGATCTCTAGAATAGATAAAATTCAAAATATTGCTATAATTAACCAAAAAGGTCAACTGAGATTTGACAAAAGTCGACGTTTGGACGCGCCAGCCTAATTAGTTTTTACTGTTTTCTGCTAAATTTATTCAGTATTGTATCCATTATTTGAAATTTTATAATAAGGCCTAGATAATAAGAAATAAAACGTTTAAATTTTACATTTAAAATTTAACATTAATCTATTATTTAATATTATTACAGGAGCTAAGTGGCTTACCGAACCAGCCGTCCCTAATGCGAGTATGGGTATTTTGTTCCCGTCATTAAGAACTTTCACAGGAGCTTGCAAACCCATCGTTCCAGGCTGAAAATAAATAAACATTATGCCTTAAAACAGCACACAAAATTCAAATTAACAACTACAAATTAAACTCTAATAATGTATAAAAAGAAACATAAAGTATAGTTTTCATAATGTTCGGTTTGAGTCCGACATTAACCATCCTTTCTCCATGAAGACGAGCATACGCCAGATATAAAAAATAACAGGTATAAAAAATGGAAAAGTTTTCAAACTTTTTACTTTGTTTCTATAATTCTTCTTTAAAGTTCTTCATTAAAGGCTAAACCATCTTTAATATTCAGCCAGCTACAAGTAGTCACGATAGCCGAGTGGTTGGGTGATCAGAATTCAAGTCAAGAAACCCGAGTTCGATCTCCAGGTGGCGGGCTCGTAACAATGGGTTTTTCAAAATAAAACTTATGTACCATTTATGTATTTCTGGAAGCCATAAAGATGGCAACAGGCTCACCACCTGTAACGTTGTCCCAAAAAATGTCTTCGGTGGAAAAAAAACTTTATTGTCTAGACCCCTGTTTACCCCAGTATTGGGAATGGCGTTAAGATATATATTTTATGGGAATTGGATTATTGCGACGAAAAATATAAAATTTTTATTAATTACTTCCAAAAATACCTACACATTTCTGTCGTAACAATTTTTATTGCATTTGGAATCGTTTCAAACAAGATAGACTAGCTCAACAGGTTATCACAACATAACAAAGCTAACTTTTGTGATAATAGATAGTTCGATGCAACAACCAAACATTTCAACTACATTATCTTAAGTATTAATTTAAATATGTAAATAAATTTGAAATTTAAAAATTAAGAATTTTTTTAACTATATCACAATAACAGTAGTGCACTATATTTTTTCTATTAAAACTATTTATATTTGATTTTCGATTACCTCTACAAAATTTCAAAGACTTCAGTTTGGCCACAAATAAAAGATATCTAGAAAGACGTGCGGACTGTGTTTACGTAATATCAACATCTATATTCATAATATTTATTCCAATGATATAATAAACGATTAAAACTTACATTGTAAAATGTCAATAGCAAAATCGCGAGAGGCACGTATTGCGCCATCTTTCGAACTCCAGTGATACGGTATGACTAAACTCCGGTGCATCAATATGTTTATAATAAGTATAAAAACAACTTGATTCATTCGAATATTTAATTAAAACGAGAAGGACAACGCGTGTTAATAATTTTTAAATTGAAATCCATTAAGCTTAACGACGTTTTTTATTTGAAAAATAAAGTAAAGTAAGACTCCTACTATTCCTACAGTGTTCATGCTCACAGCAGAACAAATGCCTTATATCGTATATTTCTTTATCTTTCTTCCTTTCCTTAGATTAGACCAACGTCGGCTACGCCAATCCAGTACAGGTTGGGGTATGCAACTTGCTCTATGGCAGCCCTAATTTTTTTTTGTTATTTTTTTTTCAGTTCACTTCGTTAAGTCAATCCAATCACATCTCACAGAAGCTTTTTAGCACAACATGAGTGGGAGTGCGCCTAGTCTTCTTAGTGCCTAAGCTAACGGCACTATATACTTACATATTTATTTACATAGCTTAATACTCATATATACATACAAAAATCTATTACAAACATTCATTTTCATTACAGAAATGTTATACCAAATATAACAGCAAAACAATTCAGCACTTAAACTTGAATAAATTCAGCACACAAAACGCTATTAGCAAGAAGTAAAGTTAAGTTAAAAGTTAAGTGGTGCCGGACTGGGGATCAAACCTTAATCGCTCGCATAAAGCAAGCCTCTGAGCAGACGTCTATCACAGCTTTTTATTATTTAGAGAGGTTAAAAGAGGGAGCTAAATGCTAAGCCCATATAATAGTAAGTTTTCAATCGAAGGTCATTGACACCTGCAAACAAATTAAATGGGACATCACACTCATATAATCACAGGGAATTAACCATTTTTGGTCGACGAAAGGTAAAAAATCACATTTGACCTTCTTCGAGTCAAGTGGTATATAGCTCGCTTTTTACACTTATTCCTTAAGAAAATATATTAGATTGTTTTGGAAACCTTACAGATTATACTATCTCACGTTAGTGACACTCGGCTTACCGTTAGGCTTAAATTGATAAATTTCTTGACTTTTTTATCTTACGCCTGCATTTAAAACTAGAACAAAACTTATGGAAGCTAATTGCACTACTGTTTATGGCAGAAAGATCTGCTTTTTTTCTCAAGTAGGAATCTACCAAGATACGAATTGTCTGGTACTTAGATCACTGTTAATAGAAGAATCCTTCAAAGACTTTTCAAGCGAATTGGCGATCGGCGAAGACGATCTTGCATGCTAGACTCCGCTGCCCGTCAGAGGTCTGTAGCCAATTGCACTAAGGCTTTTCCCTAAATACCCTAAAATATCAGACGAGATAAACTCATATTGCGAGCTATAAATTAAATAACTAGCTATTAATAGAGCTAGACGAGTGGTTTGGTGATCAGAATTCGAGTCACGAGAGCCAAGTTCGATCCCCAAGGCTCGAACCAATTGGTTTTTTCAAAAACTTATGTGCGATAATATCGTTGGCTTGGACAAAAAGACGGCGTCGGGCTCACCACCTGTCGCGTTGTCTCAAAAAATGTCTTCGGTGGAAGGTGGGTCGAAAAGACATTATTGTCGAGACGTCTGTATACCCCTGTATTGGGAATGGCATGTAGATTTTTTTTAGTAAATTAAATTGTAATTAGGAACTTCTTACTTTGAATATGTACACATATTAATAAATTATTTTTACGAGTAGGTAATAAATTGTTTTATTTAATTATGAAACCTGCAAGAACCTTAACAGCTTTTGGGCCCCGAGGCATTGCTCTACTTTTCCTTAGAGTTAAAACATACTAATACTGAATTATAAACTTCTTAATATCACTCGCGCAATTAAATAATGTTGCGCTAGTTCCTTAATGTTAGTATGTATAGAGTAAGTATGTACGTACAGATTATAAACTTTATTTTGGAAATAGATCAAAATTTATGAAAACCTTTAATAGAGTTATTAGGTACACATGTACTTTTAGTACATATCGCTTGCTTAATAAAATCAAGGCCTTTGTCAAATTTTTGCCTTTTGTGGTGCATTGTATTTCTTAAACTATGCTGACATTCTTTTAAATTTTTTTTAACAGTATCGTACGTCCAAAATCTGTAAAAGACAAACGAAGACATAATAAGGAAAACGTTTTAAATTGTTTTCCAATAATCGAAAAATTATTTTAATTGAATATATCAAAATTTATCTTTTCAATTAATATAAATCTTTTCAAATTTATCTTTTCAATAAATAGAAGGCACAAATCGTTCATTTATCCTTCCAATGCATTTAAATAGTCCTCATTATCGATTATATATCAACTACATAGCAATTACTAGTGTAAAGTGTCCATAATTATAAATTTTCTATACATATAAAGATGGTACTACTTTTATGCTCATCTTGCAACAAGTATATTTTCCAGTTATTCAAGTTACGCAGAACATTAGTGTCTATTTTTACTCGTTTATGCAACCGGTTCTTAAAACAAATAAGTAGATTCACACGACAGAAAACTAAAGACCATTGACCTGTGAACCTGAGACACCATGATTACATAATTCCATCCTTATATATATATATATATATATATATATATATATATATATATATATATATATATATATATATATATATATATATATATATATATATATATATATATATATATATATATATATATATATATATATATATATATATATATATATATATATATATATATATATATATATATATATGTGTTTATAAAATTTAAAAGGGTATTGTTTGTACATAAAAGATATTTCAGTGAAACTAACTGGAATAATTACTACGACGTCTCTGAACGTATTGGTTTAAGGTTGACGCTTAAACCACTGAACAGATGTTGATTCTGTTTCTATTGATCAACGTCGTATTTTTCAACTTAAATGTAATTTTAATTATTTATAATAATTGATATACGCAACATCAGTTCAGTATTACTACAGATACAGATTACTACAGAACCTTAAAGGTTGACGCTTAAACCACTGAACAGATGTTGATTCTGTTTCTATTGATCAACGTCGTATTTTTCAACTTAAATGTAATTTTAATTATTTATAATAATTGATATAAGCAACATCAGTTCAGTATTACTATAGTTACAGATTGTGCTGGATTTAGTAAGTGTAATTTGTACAGGAAAAAGTTAAAATGGACCATCTCTTTTTTTGTTACGAACTAATAACTTTTGAAATACTTTAGAAAAAATTATACTTGGTTTCCAATATTTGAAACCTTATCATCCAGATTATTGAGCGAATGAGCGAAGACCGAATGGTGAAGAAAATATATAGCGCGAAAGTTACTATTAAAAGGGGTCGAGGTAGGCCGAGACTAACTTTTGAAGACCATGTGAGCAAATTGCTCGAAGAGGGGAGACTCCAGAGTACTCGGACACCTCGACGTGCATGTATGAAGAAAATGATGAAGTGCAGTGAATCTTATCCTGCTTATGTCTGTATTAAGGAGACTTACGACTCGCCTCGGCATTACAAGCCTAGAAGGGAATATACATTATACCTTTTTGTCCTAATGTTTAAGTTAAATGCAAGAAGCTGTAATTATGCAATTCATGCCTTTTCCCTAAAAAGCGACGAATTTACAAATGAACCTTCAAGACCTAATTAGCCCTCTTACGAAAGATATCTAAAATTGCTTCTTTAGTAGATTCTTAAAACATAAAAGGCAACAATAGCTAAAAGTACAAGTTTGATGACCCAGCGGTTTAGGCTCTGCTTTGTTTTAATCAGTCAGTCTGGACAAGTAATAACTTAAATGGTTATTTAAGAAAAAATAATTTAAGAACTAAAGATAAAAAAACAATTATAAGACTTTTTTCGAGACGGTTTTCAGAGGGGTTTTACGAAAAGTCTAACTTATACTCCGATGTGTGTTTCATCTTGAAAAATCACTCAGAAACATGACACGGGGGGTAGAAGCGATTTTTATATAATTTCTATAAATTAAAGTTTTGGAGTTCTGTGGTAAATTAGTTCCGGTACTCATTAACAGATGTCGTTTTGTGAATTGTTGTTGGAACTATTATTATATAGATTAGATATCATAAAAAAATATAAATATCTTCACGCAATTCCCAATACAGGGGTAGACAGTGGTCGAGTCTAGACAATTAAGTTCCTTTTACCCACATATTTAACAGTGGTAGAGCCACGCATCAGCTTTTGTTGTTGCATGAATGGGCCGGCTCGACCGGCGAAGTACCACGACCTCACAGAATACCGGCGTGAAGTAGAAGTCTAACAAACTTCTGCGTTTCGTCAGGTGGTTGCAGGTAACCAGAGGCCCACACCGCCCACACACAGCCCACACATAAAAACCCAATACCGAGTGGGATAGTCTTTTTGCTCTCATTTCTCTTTTTCTTGTTTACGAAGTACCTAAAATTGTTTTCATTTGTCAAAGTCAACAGATAAATAAGAGGTCTAGTCTAGGCAATTAAGTCCCTTCGAACCACCTTCCACCGAAGATATTTTCGGGACAAAGTGACAGGTGGTGAGCCCGTCGCCGTCTTTATGTCTAAGCCAACGATATAATTCGAACATGAGTTTTGAAAAACCCATTGGTACAAGCCTGCCACCTGGTGGCCGAACTCGGGTCTCTTGACTCAAAATTCCGACCACTCAATCACTCGGCTATCGTGACTTGTCGCTAAAACATTTTTGACGCAAAATTCTATTTTTGTCGCTAAAGCTTAAACGAAAGTGGTTAGATCGAGCGACAAAGTCGCTAAATTGGCGACTTTGACAATTGGATTGACCAATATCCTTCAGTTTTTACAACCTGATATAGAAGTTAGTTCTACGATTATTTACCCTCCTCAATTGGGGTTCTCTAAGGCCGGCAACGCATCTGCTATGCCTCTGGTATTGCGGATGTTCATGGGCGGCGGTAATCACTTACTATCACGTGAGCCGCCAGCTCGTTTGCCGGCCTTTTCTATAAAAAAAATCTAGTAAAAATCACTGGAGTTGGATCATGGAGCTAAGTAAAAATCATTGTTGTAGTTTTTGAAGAGTTATTACTTTTTTATCAGTTAGAAATTTGATTTTAGTCGATTACTGGATATACCTATTATGACCATTATTATACTAATTTATAATTTCGCACCTTAAATGCTGCTGACTATTAATGCACTGAACTATTTGGGTCTGATATATTTCAAGACTGGTATTCCGCCATCTATCGGTAGACGTTACCATTTTCAAGGGTTTTCCCTTGGTTAACACCCACGGTAAGAAAAAAGGAGAGCAAATTTTTACGCCGGTACCACACGGCAACAAAGAGGTTACTCAATAATAAAAAAAAAAACAAATCTTATAAAACAAATTTATTAAATTAAAACTTATTACTTTTCGAAAGGATAGAACGGATAATCCTTCCATTCGACTGGATGGATAACCCGAGTGTTGGTGTTGTAACTACTGATTGTGGCAACTTCTTCTTGAGTTAGGTTGAAATTAAAGAGATCTATATTTTGGGCTATTCTTTCTTTGTTTGTTGATTTTGGAATGGGCACTACGCCACGTTCGATCTGAAAAGTTATAATATATTAGATATTTAGGTGGATAAGTAGTAACTAGCTACTAGTTATGTCGCTAACAGATATTCTTTTTTGAGAAACATTAGAGCAGGGATAACTCCTCCGCGCTGCCCAGCGCGCGATAAAAGTGTAACGCCTGCCTCGAAGTTTTTTAATTAGTAATACTAAATTCTTATTATTCAAAGTACATTGTTATTTCTCAAACATGGAGTCTGATTTCTTATTAATCATTCCCTCTTCATGTTTTCATTCCCCTAATTCGTAGTAAAAATCTCCTGGTAACTATTGCCATTTGAAAGTTATTTTAAGACCGGTATTGTCAAGATATATGTATTATATAATAAAATAAGTAAATAATAAATATCTTCACGCTATTCCCAATACTGGAATAGACTGAGGTCTAGTCAATTAAGTCCTTTCGACCCACCTTCCAACGAAGATATTTTTGGGACAACGTGACCGGAGGGAAGCCCGTCGCCGTCTTTTAAGTCCAAGCCATCGATATAAATCGTACTTAAGTTTTTGAAAAAACCCATTGGTACGAGCTTCTCGGGTCTCTTGACTTGAATTCCGATTACCCAACCACTCGTCTATCGTTACTTATCGTTACGATATTGCAATTGGACACTATATAAGAACTTTTTTCTCTTTAATTTGATCACTATATAAAAATTTTAATAGTACCTTTTTTTTAGAGAAAAAAAGGCAAAGAACGCTCTGCTTACTTGATCATTAGTTATTTACAACACGTGCAGTCACACGTGCATACAAATATGCTAATACACTGTTTTTATATGAACTTGAAACAAATAATGAATACAAAAACTGTCATAGATCATGTAATATGTACAGTGGTAATTTAATCTTTATAAATCTTAAATAACCGCATTCTTAGCTCCTAGAAGACACGCATTGTAACCAACTACTTTGAAAAGAATCTTACATCGCAAAGAAACAGGTTTTATTAAAAATAAGTATTGCCATATTATGTAATCGACTGTATCACAAATATTACTATAATATGTGTATATGTGTATACACATTTATAAATACAATAATTAATTAAATCAGATCAATATGAAGTGGACAACACATACATTTTTCTTATCCCAAAGTATCACAAACGAAGGTACCACAAACACCTGACTAGAGACAATGTAGAAAAATGGTTTCGTAAATTGACTCGTACGAGAATCGAACTCCGAGTCCTCAGAGCTGGCGACACCGTGAAAACAAGTGTCTATGCCTGTCGGTCACAGAGGTCGTCAAAATTATATTAACATATTTTCATTATAATGCATAAATATATGAATTGAATGCTATATAAATTAGTTAACTAAATCACAAAAAAATTAATTATTATATTTTCGAAATAAACTTCAAATAAATTATGAGTTTTATGTGACATATGAGGAAGAAGTGCTATATGCTTTAGCCTTATTTAAACACATTAAAATATAAAAAATACGGATGACTTTATTTCTACTGCTATTACAGCCTAGTCGGCAGTGAACCTACCTCCGAAGCCAACAGTTTCAGGTCGAATCTCGATATGCAAACATTTTTAATGATAAATATGAATGATTTATCCTGGAGGTATAGACTTTATATTTATTTATTGTTATTTATCTATGTGTGAGTGTAAGTCGCGATAGCCGAGTGGTAGGGGTGATCGGAATTTCGAGTCAGAAGACACGAGTTCGATCCCCATTTGGCCAGCTCGTACCAATTTTTTGGTACGAGCTTTTTCAAAAACTTATTTACGATTATATCATTGGCTTGGAAATAAAAGACGGCGACCGGTTCACCACCTGTCACGTTGTCCCGAAAATATCTTCAGTGGAAGGTGGGTCGAAGGGATTTAATAGTCTAGACTAGACTTCTGTCTACCCCTGTATTGGGAATTTATTGCCTAAAGATCTATCTATGTAGCTACACCATAATTCAGTGAGACACAGCGAAATAAAATTTAGATCTATATGACAATCGTAACTATTTTTTATTCTATATTTTTTTATTCTATATGGTAAATTCACTGAAAATATTAAAAGAAATGTTAATACTCACTTTAGTAGCGATGGGGAAATGTATTAAATACAGATCAACGTAATCCAGACCAAGCTGACTGAGTGACTCTCTGAGTGCCGGTACAACCTGTTCTCTACGATGTTTGTCGCTCCAGAGCTAAAAATAGATAATTAAAATATTAAAATGAAAATAATCTCTATGAAATTAGCTTCCTGACGATAGCGGAGTGATTGATTGATCGGAATCTGAATCAAGGGATACGGTTCGATCCCCAGGTGGTGGTTAGTACCAATAGCTCGAATTTTGGATAAGCCTATTCCCACAAGACATGTCACGTTGTCTCAAAAATTGTCTTCAGTGGAAACGACTTAATGGTCTAGATCTCTGTCTACCCCTGTATTGGGAATGGTGTGATTTTTTTTATACAATTACTGTCTAATTAATAAAATATAATTTTAGAATATCGTAGAGACCGTACTATAAATAATATGCATTAATAAATACACAAATTAATATAAAAATACACAAATTTGTATTACTTTTCGCAAATTAGTACTTGCAATCAAGAATCTGATAACAACAGCCGTCTGTAATGTTTTAAATATAGCATTTAGTTTTTACTATGGTTAACACTTAAATAATGAAAGGTTAGTACTTTGCTTTATTTTATTAATTATATGATCTCATATTACTTATGTGGTCATGAATCAACCAAGTAGTTATTACTAAAAACTTTGTATATTGTAATATTAGAAATATTTGGATTTGTTACAAATCATAAAAGAAGAAAATTAATTTACCTTAGTGGTAACAAATATTTTGTCTCTGGTGGCGATGTTTTTGGCTATGGCCTCGGCTATACCTTGTCCCACTTGAGCTTCGTCTTCATATACGGCAGCGGTGTCGATGTGCCGATATCCTGCCTCTAATGCCCAGAACACCGCCTTTCGTACTTCATCCACGGATTCGCTCTGGAAATTAACTTTTATATAGAACCTGAACTTTTAAAAATCTTATGAAATATGTTCAAAGTCAACTCATGTGTTCCAAAGTTTGTAATTATTGAATCACTTATTAACTGAACGGCCCATAAAAGTCCACAACAGTTGAATGGCCTCATCGATAATGAGGCTTTGCCTTTAATCGGCACGCTGGGAAAACGAATCGGCGGTAGCAGTAGCTGAGATCTCGTATCTTTCACGCTGCACACTGTCACCGGTCTGATATATTTTGATCTGGTTCGAGATGGTCATCCCACCATCTATCGGTAGTCATTGCAATTTTCAAGGCTTTTCCCTTAGTCGCGTCTTAAGATAAGAAATAGATGTATGTCCTACATCATCATCATCGTTATCTTTACAGCCTAAATCCACTCGCTGAATATAGGCCTCCCCCAAAGATTGCCACATAGAACGGTTCTGTGCCGTCTACTACTCTACAGAATACTCTTCTCTACGGAATCTCTATCGTCGCTCCATTTTATGGGAGGTCGTCCTAAACGCTCAAATAATCTTTGAGATAGACGATTCGGCATAGTTCCGTCATGCTTCGATGGATACTGGCGACTTACTTGTAGTAAGTAAAAAAGATGAAAAAAAAATTTATTTAAAAGTTGCCAGTATCGTTGACAATATCACATCGAATAAAAGTCAATAAACCTTGCCTGGCTACATTGTAATTGCTTACCTCTTTTGCAGTACCCCTACCGGTTCCGAGCGCAACTATAGGCATTACATTTCCATCACTTAATTCCACACACGGCGCCTGCGACTCTGCTGCCGCCATCTAGAACATTGCCTGTTCGCATTACTTGATATTTTCTCATGAACATGTTAGATTTAAAATTATGCGTAACATGACTGTGTAATATTAAACCTAACAAAACACTTTAATATGAAGACTATCAAATTCCAAAACCCTGTGCGTTTTAAAGCACTCGAAATGCCGGAAAGTTTAAATAAAACTCTACAAATTGCTACAAATTAGTCTCTTTTTTTGTATAGTTTCATGAAAGACAATCTGAAGTGGTAATATATTAATATATAGTATCTATAGTTTTAATTTAAGTCTGTTATCCACTCCATTGTTTTCTTGATAATTTAATAAGGGATAATTATTTAGTAGAATCAAACATAATATGAACCAATACCGATGTAGAGGCATGAAGTTTTAATTCTGAACTAAAACATCTGTTACGTTAAATACGCTTTAAGTGATAACTGTTTTAATATTATTTAAAATTTTAATACAGTTAATTAAAGACACTTTAAAATACATAACCAACAAAAAAACAAATGACAAGATTATTCTTGTCATTTGTTTTTGTTGGTTATGTATTTTAAAGTGTCTCTAATTTGGTTTTGTTTCATTTTAACGAGTAACAATAAACGTATTTTATTTCTTAAACGCAAATAATTTTAAAATTTTAAAAAAGAAAAACATAGAGTTGTTCAATCTAGAGATAAGATGGTAACAGAAGAAACAAATAAAAGATACTTATAATCTGTGTTCGAACTGTAAAGTTCTACAAATTTTAATAGCATTGTCTCGTAGAATGGTGGAGCATGACAAATTGATATTTAAAAACGTTAACGTTAGAAATATGGATTGACAAAGAGGAAAATGCATATAGTGCGTCAGTTGCGATGTGATAAAAAAGAGCTAAGTGTAAAAAATTGGCAAATGATGGAAAAGTGTGAGATGAGTTTTGTTTTTTGTATTTAAATTTTATTCAGAAAATAATAAATTAAAAGTACATTACCTTCACACAATTTCGCATACAGGCGTGAGCAAAGATCTAGACAATAATGTAACTTTTTACCGAAGCCTATTTGGGATAACATGATAAGTGATGAGTCTGTCGTCGTCTTAGTGTCCATGTGGAAGGTAAAATAATTCTTTCATAGATAAATCCTTATAAACAGTCGAGAAGGATTCGAAACCGCAACCCTCCGCTTCAAAGACAATGCACCACGAATTAAACTGTAGGGTAGTCATTACGTTAATTTAAACATTTTAATGTATTCCTATTCACAGTTTTCTTCCATAATACACCTCCTAATAATTTTCATTCGTTCATTACATCACCGAGCGAAATGCAGGAGCGTACACCGGTTTCTACATGACCGTGATGATGGTCCGGTCAGTCCTTACATGCAAATGAAGCAGCAAAGTTATCGCTTGGCCCTACAACGTATGAAGGCAAGCAGACTACTTGCCAATATTATGATATCATGAATGAAACTTTATAGCCTGATACGAGAAGGTAATATGCGTTGTCTTACAGACACGAGATATGTTATAGGTACAAGCATTCAATAAATAATTTATTATATTCAAAACAAAGTCACAATAGCCGAGTGGTTGGATGGTTAGAATTTCGAGTATAGAGACCCTATAGAGACGACTCAGGTGGCAGGCTCTTACCAATGGGTTTTTCAAAAAACTTATGTACGAATTATATCGTTGGCTTGGACATAAAGACGGCGTCGGGTCACCTCCTGTCACGTTGTCCCGAAAATATCTCCGATGGAAGGTGGGTCGAAGGGACTTAATTGTCTAGGCTAGACCTCTGTCTATCCCTGTATTGGGAATTGCGTGAAGAAAATAATAGTTATTATATTATTTTAAATTTTGTCTCCGGAAAAACTAAATAACTAGTTACTGATAATAAAATGTACAGTAATTCAATACATCGGACACTTGAATAGTATGTGTAGTATCTATGTTGTTATGGAGTTTCGTACATATGTCGCAAACCCGTTCACTTACGGTCTAGTAATTTCGTCATCCTAAATACCAACTATATCTTACAACAAACTATTTCTTAACACCAACTTCCGTCGTGACAATGATTAATTCGTCGTATTTGTCTAACTTGGTTATGCTACATTTACGAGCTTATAAAGTTTAAACTATTTATGTGTATGTATGTGTGTGTGTGTGTGTGTGTGTGATTTATTTTATTTATTAAATCTTTCATCAACAAATTATTGTAATTTAATTATAGTAAAATAATTTTGAACTATAAATTATGTAATATAAATAAATACATAGATAGGGACAACGTCACATACATTGCTCTGATCCCAAATTAAGTAGCTTAAGCGCTTATACTATGGAATAATATAAGCAACGAAGGTACCACAAAAACACCCAGATCCGAGAAAACGTAGAAAAAATGTTTTCTACATTGAACCGACGGAAATCGAACCCGGGACCTCATAGCTGGCGACACCATGAAAACCGGTGTGAATGAACGCGTCAACGTCCTCGGAGGTCGTCAAAACGTTATTTTATATACAAGTGAAGCCACGATAGCCGAGTGGCTGGGTGGTCGGAATTTCGAATCAATAGACGGTCCCCAGTTGGTAGGCTCGTACCAATGGGTTTTTCAAAAACTTATGTACGAATATCGTTGGCTTGGACATAAAGACGGCGACGGGCTCCCCACCAGTCACGTTGTCCCGAAAATATCTTTGGTGAAAGGTGGGTCGAAGGGGCTTAATTGTCTAGACTCGACCTCTGTCTACCCCTGTATTGGGAATTGCGTGAAGATATTTTTATATTTTTTTATATACAAGTGAACATATGTGTTTTTATGTATGTTCACAAGTAAATTGTAGCTTTCATCCCTACAGGCCCCCACCTATACCTAGGTATACCTATTTATACAAATCAAAACCCATTAACATAAATAAATATCTAGATCTTTTCATAATAACCGCACATTTTCTGCAGCAAAGTTTATCTCGCGCCCCATACAACAACCCTCAAAATTTCGTAAAAATACGATAATTCAAGGCGTGAGAGTGAAACAATCATCCATACATACAAACTTTCACATATTCTCAATTCCTTTATATTTTTGAAACGTAACGCAGAGTAGAAAACGTAGCCTATTGTAGACGAAATTACAGTATCAGCTACTAGCTGATACTGTGAATTTATAGGTTTATCTGCTTTATAATATGTTTTTAAACATTTAGTGTTTTTACACATATGCATATAATTAAACAAATAGTTATTAAATTTAGCAAGTAAAGTGAACAAAAAACAATTACGATTCCTAGTTTACTTTAGACGTATAAATATCAAGGAAAAGCCTTGAAAACTAATGATTTCAATAATAAGAATAACACTATTAAACCAACATGTGGACATAATTATAACGCATTAAAGGTAATTTAAAATTCAAGATGCGAATGATGTACGAAAAATATAACCTCCAAATTAATGCAAGGTTTTTTCTAAAAAAAAGTCAAAGATACATATGTCGATCGTGTTTTGATTTTAAACGGGCAGGAAACTAACTGGTAATGGTTATTTAAAAAAATTTAAACTAGTAAGTAGAATTCATAGCAAATCCTCCCAAAGCAAATGGTTCATTTCACTATTTTTTTATTCTCCTCGCAATATTTTTGCAAGAAGAATAAAAAGAATATTGCAGATTATTGCAAACAGCGATCTAGATGAAATAGGCCTTACGAACCACTTTTCACTGAGGTATTTTGCCTATTTTATTTGATTTAAAACAACATACTTAAAAGAGTATTTAAAAAAAACTATAATGATCGAAAATGTGTTAAAATATGTAAATAACTTAGTAAACTATGGTTTCATTAAATTAATTACGTACTTATTACACAAGAGTACAACAAAATAATTGTCTAGAATAAATATTTTAAAAATATACTTATTACCTAATAATAAAATATCACAAGCTTCTTAAATAATTTATAATTTATTTAATTAGAAGAAAAATGCAACAATTTTTTTTAAGAAAATAAAAGATATGTACTATTTTATTTTTCTGAACTATAATAATCCTCCATAATCATATTAGAAAAATTATTATTATATACTAATCAAAAGATAATTAAATATATAAACATATTTATCATACACTAGTATCTTTCTTAATAGTTATAATTAATCTACATATGCAACCAATTACAAACAATATTAAAGACAGGTAATAAAATTCCAAACATATACTCACGTAAAATAATGACAAGAGCGTAAATGACGCTAGTGAAGCCATGTTGCCTGCCTAAACGTTATAACAACACTGATTCTGTGATCTCAAAGGCATATACATATATAATATGAGAAAAATATCCCGCTTAGCTGAATATCATGTTTTGGGTATTAGCGATTTCCAACCATTGCTATAGGTACTTACAACTGCTCCCTGCTTATTCGTGTAGTAGCAAATTTGCTCCTAAGAGAATGAAATAACGATAAAAGCAATTGATAAAAAATTCTTCTCGTGTTAAAAATTACTGCAAAGTTTTATTTGGAATCCATTCATTTCTTTTCGTATACAAAAACTTATATTGAGATATTGATGTAAACTTATATATAAAAGGTAATAGACTCCCAAAATGCCTAGAAGTTGCCTGCAGTACCACACTCAGTGGCAATTGCTCTCTCTTTGTGTTATGCTCCAGTTTGAATGGAAACCACGTGCTATGAGAAATTCCATTATTCTTTTTCCAATCTTCTTTTGCATTTCTTTGCAGGCGTCATCGGCTGCAAAATCCATTTACTATTAAATAAGCTGTTAACTCGTTTTTTCAAGTAATTCCAGTAAAAAATAAGCGTTACCATATCCATAACCTTATCTTAGCTACAATTTTTCTTAATTCCATAGCTGTAAAAATTTTGGGAATGCTGATCATAAAATTGCCACAAGTAGTTTACAGTCCTCTCTTGATGTTTAGTATAATCTATGTAAGGGATTCTAAAAATACTTCTTTTGTTTTTAACTTTTTTGATAAAAATTGGTGGTCTTGCATTATCACGATGAAAAACTATTACCTATTCTATTAATTAATTTTGGCAAGTCATGATAGCCGAGTGGTTGGGTGGTCGGAATTTAGAGTGGAGAGACCCGAGTTCGATCCCCAGGTGGCAGGCTCGTACCAACGGGTTTTTCAAAAACTTATGTACGAATTTCATCGTTGGCTTGGACATAAAGACGGCGCCGGGCTCACCACCTGTCACGTTGTCCCGAAAATGTTTTTGGTGGAAGGTGGGTCGAAGGGACTTAATTGTCTAGACTAGACCTCTGTCTACCCCTGTATTGGGAATTGCGTGAAGATATAGATATTTATTTTATTTATTTAATTTTGGCAATGTTTTCTGAATTTCATGCTTGGTGGTTGTTGGAACAACATGTAGGATTTTTTTATGGATTGTAAAAGCTCCTAATTGATCAATGCCTTTCCAATCACACACACATTATAGCGAAATAATTTGTTTTTTGCTATATTTTGAGGAGCTTGAATGCCCTTTGGCTATGACCTTTTTTTGCACATTCTCGTCGTAGATAATCTACTTTTCATCATCAAATATCAATTATTTCACAAATCATTTGGTTTTATTACGATTCAATAGATAATTGCAAATCAGTACACGATTTTTTTTAAATACTGTATCTATTTAAATAAATACATACGAATGGGGGCAACACCACATACAGACAGAAATAAATACATCGCTTTTACTTTTTAATTATATTTCTAAAAGAAATGGTGATGGTTTATAATGATTTCTTGTATTTAAGTAAATACTACATTTTTATTTTAAATAAAACGTATTTCGGATTTTATGGTCACGCGGGGACTCCTCAGTCCCCCTCTGTCTACCCCTGTATTGGGAATTGCGTGAAGATATTTAATATATTTAATTTTTAAATCAAGTAATGTTATTACCAAGCTGTAATACTTGTTCAAAGAACATATTGTGATATTAAAATTAATATTTATTTACAGAAAAAATTATGTTAATATTTACAATACTTATTAACTAAAAACTATTATAATCGTAGAGCCCTACTCCTCGTGGCATGGTACCAAGAACGCTGGCTGCATTTCCACGTTGAATGGCTAGACTTAACCGTTGAGCGAGAAAAGAACCAGCCCTCTTGTCACCAGCGGCAACGATAAGTCGCGGATACAATTCCTTTAGAAACTGTATCGCGCGGGGACCCCACGGACCGATTGTCTCTACGGTAAATGGAACAAATATATGGTCTCCTTTCAAAGACTCATATTTACGCCATTTACCCGATTCAGCTGCCTCTGATGCCGCCCCGATCCTTATCGAAGTACCCTTGATATGAGAGGCCGCTAATGTATCGACGCAAGTTGCGTCCCACACAAGAGCTTTGCCTCTTTCCCAAGGGACTAAAGTCAAGCCGTCGGGTCTCTCACCATCCTCCCTAAATATTCCACAAGGCTCTAAAACCGATGGAATATTTATGGAAACAAGAGCCCTTCGGATGACCTCATTCAAGGTAGTCTGCCGGCACTTTTTTGGCATGAAAGTCCGTGGAGGCCTAACTCGTCGACGTCGCTGCCACAAGGACATCGATGTGGTTGACAAATCGATGCTCCCAATCGTATTCCTACAGCTATACGTAAACTTTCGTTATCTAATAATGTACCAAGGTTACTTGATGGTAAAGCATGTAGCCAGTAACTGGATTCCTTTGTCGAAACACCTAGAAAGCGGGCGCGGTCTCTGTCACAGTGAAAATTGTTCAGTAAGCATTTCTGCACATTCTGAACCAACGGGATATCCCACCGTTTTTGTGAGTTAGGTTCCAATGGAATATCCTCGCCGGGACAGAGATGTAACCATGCTTCTCTTGCCTCGTTCAAGCCAAAGGTCAAATAGTTTGTTAAAACTAATTAAAAACGCGATAAAATCCGAAAATCGTTTAATTTAAGAAAGTATGTGTTGTTATCTCTATATATGTACGTATTTATTTATTTACTATATTGGGGAATATGTGTATCTGAACCGTTGTAAACAACTCTTTTACAGTTTAAAATACTATATTCCCTTTCTAAGAGGTACCATATTGATAAGCAATTGACACCCTTACATCCAAGTTTTGAAGCTAATTTTTTATATAAATAATATACTTCGCACCAACCGACGCCAATATGCAAAAGCATATAAACTTTTTTATCTTCCTTTTAAACAACTAAAAGCTATAGAACCTCTAAAACAAAAAGGATTTGCCTTCGAATTGCATTCCTTCGTAGGATTTGCTATCGGAAAGTTTATATAAATACTAAAAATTAAAAAAAAATACTACCTGATTGTTGCTTCGAGTCGTACCTTTCGTGTTTACGTCAAAATTGTCACCAAAAACCGAACCGGTTTAGCTTTTAGACCGTCATCGAGGAATTAACAAAGCTATACTTTTTAATAAAAAGCAAAAATCTTCGTAATTGTGCATACCAGGTGTGTTCTTATATTAAATAAAACTTTTATACTTCTTACAGTCACGATAGCCGAGTGGTTAGTGGTCGGAATTGCGGGTAAAGAGACCCGAGTTCGATCTCCAGGTGGCAGGCTCGTACCAATGGGTTTTACGAATTATATCGTAGACTTGGACATAAAGACGACGACGGTCTCACCACCTGTCACGTCGTCCCGAAAATAATAATATATAAATATTTTTTCTAGACAAGACTTCTGTCTTCCCCAGTATTGGGAACGGCGTGAAGAATTATTTTTAATCTTATCGTGTGTCTTCTCTCTTCGCTTTATGCATTTCACATTTCGACGACCTCCGTGAACGAGTGTCGTACAAACTGGTTTCGCCTACTCTGAGGTTCCGGCTTCGGCTCCCGGACGGGACGTGGTTAAAAAACACTTTTTCTGCATTGTCTCAGGCGGTGGGTATTAGTGGTACCTTCGTTGTTTTTGATCCTAGAGCACAAGTGCTTTAGCTACTTATTTTAAAATCAGAGGAATGTATGTGATGTTGTCCCTATCTATACAGTACATATAGTTTAGCAAATATATGTATTTACAAACATTATTTCTGAACTATAAAAAATTTAAACTGTCTAAAGTTACTTTTATAAAAGATATTTTCATTTATATCTGAGCAGCACATTACGAAAGAACCTTGCCAGTTGCGTAAACCTACTTTATTATCAAATTCGATATTTAAAAAATGCCCCTGAAACTAAATTCAATATAGCAAATTAATGAGCTGCCCAAACTTCGGCAACCAAAAATTAACCAGATTTTATACAATAGTATATAATGTTATCAATAAAATATTGTCTGCCTTGGTCAGTCCCTGTTTCAAATTCAACGCAATATTGGTGGAAGTCACAAATTAAGTATTTTATGGAAAATGCCTCTTCCCAAAAAAATCAATCAATATTAGGCCTATGTCCTGCAGTGGCCTTCTATAGACCGTTATGTATGTATGTATGTATGTAACATTAGTCTAAAAACGCAAGCATGAAATTATTACATACGTTTTTAAAAAGTAACCTCTGTTACCTGAAAAGGAAACAAATTATTATATATTAAGAGCGATAAAAGTATGATAGGAGTTAAACTGAATGACAGGATAAGGAATAGTGAGAGAAGGAAACGTTGTGGTAGAAAGAAGATGTAGTGACTAAAATGTGAATGGCCATGTCGAAAGAATGAATGAAGAACGATTGACGAAAAAAGTGTATAAGGCGAGTGTGAATGGAAGTGTAGGAAGGGGAAGACCTAGGTGGACGTTTCGAGACCAAATCGGGGACATCCTGAAAAAGGACTGTAACTGTAAGGATCGTAGCAAGTGGAAAGAATAGGTCTCTGCCTACCCCTACGGGAAAGAAGCGTGATATGTATGCATGTATGAATGTATATTTTATTTTTATATATTATGGACACGGTGATGATCCGTCAGTTTTCACGTTTTCACGTGACGTCCAATATTAAAGCTGAAGAGTACCCTACCAAGAAAGACTACTAAAGTCTAACTATGAAAGTCACCTGTCACGATGAATGCCTTGAGTGAAAGATGGCTCAAAAGTACTTATTGTCCTGTACCAAGTTCTTCCAAAGATACCTAAAAATTTTCACATTACTAATATAATTAATAATGCGGTTTTAATTAAAAAAGGGTTTTGATTATTAATTAAAAAATGTTCTTAAGTCAAATCAATATTTAAAGAAACGCTTAGGTATTTAATACTAACATAACGTCCACGGGGTTTCTGCTATTTTTAAAAGCTTATGTCTCAGTTATATTTATTAGCGATATTTTATCCTTAATGCATAAATAAACTATAAAATTCTATTACTTCTCAGAGGATAAACAGAATATTGAATAAACGAATGGTAGGAAAAGATCATCTATGAGTTGTTTCGAGACGTAAATCTAGTTTAGACGATGAGTAACCGTAAGGAAAAATAAATTTTACAATCGTAGGCAAACAAAATACTCTCAGAGAAACTGCATTGTCGGCAGAGTTCTATAAATCGGCTGTAGTGACCTCGAAATTTATCTAGCTATGCCTGCAGTCATGCCTTCTCTAATCCGCCAAATTCAAAATGGCAGAGGCACGACTGACGATAAACATTCACATTATTTTTTATTCTACTCCGGTACTCAACGCTATAACTGTTAACTCCTCACGATCGATGACCCTGGGCATTTAAAATTTATAGATCGTATCGTACAAACGATGCACGGTTGTATTTATAATTTAAATTATATTAAATTATAGCTTACTTATATACTGCCGATACATCTAAAATCATCGATATAGATCTAAGTTAATAAGAGAATAAAACTTTGGCATAAGAAACAATATGTTGATGTGAAAAAGAACGAGTTTATTATGATTTTATAACGAACCACAAAATTGTAGCTAATTGTTTTTCCTTAATCATTACTGCTTAAATCAAGGAGTTTTTACATCTGTTTGCCTTACAATAAATAGAGATCTCATACCAATATAGATTAGTTCGTTTTTATGAAAGGTTTTTCTGCCATCGTGATCTAGGCCTCGACGGTAAAAAATACTAGTCATTATAAAAAATTTACAGACACTCAAATTATAACTCTGTTTTTTTTTTTAATCTCAACTAATTGTGGATTTAGCCTCCAGTTTACCGCTTACCTGACATACATAAACATAGATTACTATACTAAAAGAATAATAATATATAATATACAAAATTACTTCAATATCGTTTAGAGAATACAATTTATTGTATCCTCTATTTAATAAATAATTTAAAAAATATATATATATTTTTAATGCGGACAATAATAACACTTCTTTAACTTGCGTAAAAGCTTCTAGTGTTTATCAACAGACGACGCTAAAATTAATGTTGGAGACAAAGCCTCGGTCACGGCAAATATGTATGAAAAAATATTGTTGTACTAAGTGCAATTTCCTATTAGAATCAATAATCATACATTATTCAAAAATAATCGGTGACAATAATCGCAGCGTTCTATAATTTAGGTTATTATTGAATATTGTAGATTACAATAAATTAATTAGAAAGACCTTTTGGTTAATTTATGATATTCTACGAAGAGTATCTAAAAACAGTAGGCAGCAGAGTTATACAAGTAACTTTGAAGGAACTTGTGCTTTGAGTTTGAATTTATGTGGTTCCTCCACTCGTCTACATTTTTCAAAATGTGTTTTATTTTCCGAATTTAAAACCTGTTCTTAGACAATAATTAAGGTACATCGTGATGACGTTATCGTCGAACAAAGTATTCTTTTAAAATAATATATATCATTTGATAAAAGCTGCCTTCCGTCAACAAATATTTACTAAATCTTTGAAAACGCCTATTTAGGCAGATATTTGTCTGAATGTTCTTTTATTTTATTAGAAATATGAAAGATTGACTAGGGGAATCGTTACAATGGAAAGTATAACCGTTGGTAAATGAGTGACATCTATCGTCAATTTTGAACAATAGTATTCCATAGTTTAATTACTAGGCAATAGATGGTGCTTATTTGATATAAATGATGCAAGGGACAACATAACATACATTGCTCCTAAATCTACTTATTTTGCACAAAAGCACTTTGTGTTGGAATCTAAAACAACAGACAACCAGGTTGAAGACAATATTAAAAAGTGGTTTTCTGCGTTATACCGTCAGGGGATCGAAACTGGGAACTTAGAGCGGTCAGATGCTGTTGGTTAAAGCAAGAAAGATTACTTTTTTAAGATTAATTATTTATATATATCTTAACTTGTCACCTCGCAGCATGGTAAGAATTAAATGTTATACAGAACAAGGCAGACAGCATTCGAGAAAATAAATATGTTGTTTTGTATAGGAATTGTAAAGGGAAATAACCAAGAAACTTGATATTTACATATGTATACATACATATCGGTCCGTTAAAGTCCACTGCATGACATAGGCCTCTCCCATAGAGGGTTTGCCAAATCGCCTCGCCTGGCAAGCTGAAAGAAAAAAGTGATACAAAATATCTTCGGAGAACGCCGGGATTTTTATGATGAAATATTTTTTTCTAGTCACTATTTGCAAAAATTCAAATAAAAAAGGGTATTTTCAGATATGCAAAACAACGTTAATTCGGAGTATCCGGGTCAGAAACCTCGGACAAATTTATCAAATTATTTTATCAACATCTGTCCTTAATAAGGTGCGACGTACACAATTTTGGCAATTTAAAAATAATTTACTTTAAATGTTTAAATTAATTTATACAAAAAACAATATCTAAATTTATAATGTTGTTAAAGTCCTTACAATAGTGACAGAATTTACTGCTGCAGAATATATATTAATAGGTAGGTTTATAAAAAATCGCGTAGCCTAAAGATCCTAGTAAAGAAAATTAAATTCTATTGAATTAATTTTATTTGCAAAAATATGATGTTACACACTTCTAAATATGTAGGTACATGTTTGGTCTCATACGATATGAAATCATTAAATTTTAGAATAGGATTTTGTGGTCTGTTGAAATGGCTTCACATTATTTGTCCTAAGTGGGACGTTAGCGTATGCTTATATCCTGCCTACGTAAATGATGTGTTAAATACATAAACAGAATATGTAATTTTTTCCTCTTTTCAATAACATTGCTAAAATGTCAAATGAAACCAGGCTGCCAGTACGTATAATACTTTCACCGAATACCATCAATTCATTTCCGAATCAAGAAGTAGATCGGTTGCATTGATTAGAAAATACCACTTCATACCATTTAAAGGAGGTAATTAAAATTAATCGTGCTTTTATATTCAATAAGTAATGCGTAATAAATTAATAAATTGTTTCGTGACTGAGTTTTAAAAGTCGCTCCTGGATAAGGCCACTCTCAAATCGAAAGGACTAATTTTTCTTTTTAGTTTCGCTAGCTACAAAAGCGTGTTTTCAACATGCTTTTGTAGTAAATGGATTAAAATGGAAAAAGCCTTCAGTGAACTTTTAAGACGTTATGTATTAGGATTTGCAGAAATGAATATATTACTTATTTATTTTTATTGGGAAATCCCAATACTGCGGCAGTCATAGGCCTAGACAATTAAGTCATTTCGTCCCACATTGACAACACGATGAGCCTGTCACTGTTTTCCTGTGAAAAAAAACCATTGCTATGTGCCTTCCTCCTCTGTATCGATGTTAGTATTTATTCGAATACCAATCCTCCAACCATTCGGCTAACGTGACTGTAAATCAAAGAGTATATTGGATATTTGGGTTTAAAGAACTTTATTCTCATCAAAAACACATGCTAAAAATATTATTTATATCGAGACTATTACACTGCAATATTACACAGTGAAATCTTTTCTTGTCAGCGCTGTTAATTGGAAAAAGTGTTTATGCGAGCAACGTGTCGCATTTATACCGTTATCCATACTTAATGGCATGACACACTGCGCCCTGCCGTTCAGTGATACGAACGTCTGCAGTCGAAAGCATCACCTACTCGCGGCAACATTCCGTTACTCGACATCGACGGCTTCACTTTCAACTGTTAAACATGCAGTGAAACAACACGCAATCGAATAAGCACAGGAACGCATCTCTAGTTTGACGTACAATTTGGCGCGAAACAAAACAATGGCTGCCAAAATTGTATTTCTCCTAACGCTTTGTTTACTCGTTTCGTTGTGTGAAATGAAGAAGAGGAAGATGGATTATCCTACGGAGAAACAGCTGACGCTGCAGAGGAAGGAAACTACTCCTGTCGATTTCACAAGACTGGTGGTGATGCGTTTGGTGTACGGTTTCGCTAAAGTGCTTGGTTTCGATGAACCGGTCAGCGAAATTCTTGACGGCGCCTTCGTTCCACCTGGTGCTGATGATGACGACGATTACGGTAACGATGACGAAGGAGGCATATTTGATGACTATTAAAATGAAAATAATAGTGGAATTGTGTTGTGATGCTCCGAACTGGTTACCCGATGTTATTTAGGATAACGTGAAATTTAGAAGAACTAACGTCTTCGAAATTCGACAAAAAGACGTCTATCTATACCAAATGAAATCGCATTTAAATAAAAATATTTATTGTCTAATATTTAAATTTAGTGTTATTTTTAAATTATTATTTAGTAAATTGTACGAGTCTATTTAACTTTTACCACTACTTATCACTAGAAATCTAATGTACCTGGTAGATAGGGATTTAGTTGACTAATGAACTTACTGTAATAAATGTAAATATTAATTTATATGAAGGTGTAAATGAGTTTCATTTCGAACGTAATATTTTTGTCAGATTGCTTGGTATCCAAGCAAGTGCCTATTTCATTACAGTCTGGTAAGTATTATTAGTCTGAGTTTTAATTGAATTTTTTACTAATCCTCGATATTAAAAGTGATGAATTACTTTCAAGCCGTCATAAAACATTTATTTTTAAACAACAACAATTTTACTCTCTTTAGACCTAATTACTAAAATTGACTAAAAAAAATAAACAACGAAGAGGGCAAGCCAAATAAAACCGTTAAAAAAGAAGTGATATTCTCCAAAACAAAGCACATAGAAACGTTTTTAGTCAGTGTTACATTGTAATTCGCAGAATTATTTTCTGATTCAGAATTAACCAAAAAAATACTTGGTGCATTGGAATACGATTTCGGTGTATGACAGATCAAGTAAAGCTGTATATTTATGTAACTATAAAGTAAAAAATAAATAAATATCTTTACGCAATTCCCAATACAGGGCTAGAAAATTAAGTCTCTTCGACCCAATAACGTGACAGGTGGTGAGCCTGTCGCCGTCTTTATGTCCAAACCGACGATATAATACGTACATAAGTTTTTGAAAAACCTATTGGTACTAGCCAATGGGTTTTCAACACGCTTTTGTAGTAAATGGATTAAAATGGAAAGCCTTCAGTGAACTTTTAAGACGTTATGTATTAGGATTTGCAGAAATGAATATATTACTTATTTATTTTATTGGGAAATCCCAATACTGCGGCAGTCATAGGCCTAGACAATTAAGTCATTTCGTCCCACATTGACAACACGATGAGCCTGTCACTGTTTTCCTGTGAAAAAAAACCATTGCTATGTGCCTTCCTCCTCTGTATCGATGTTAGTATTTATTCGAATACCAATCCTCCAACCATTCGGCTAACGTGACTGTAAATCAAAGAGTATATTGATATTTGGGTTTAAAGAACTTTATTCTCATCAAAAACACATGCTAAAAAATATTATTTATATCGAGACTATTACACTGCAATATTACACAGTGAAATCTTTTCTTGTCAGCGCTGTTAATTGAAAGTGTTTATGCGAGCAACGTGTCGCATTTATACCGTTATCCATACTTAATGGCATGACACACTGCGCCCTGCCGTTCAGTGATACGAACGTCTGCAGTCGAAAGCATCACCTACTCGCGGCAACATTCCGTTACTCGACATCGACGGCTTCACTTTCAACTGTTAAACATGCAGTGAAACAACACGCAATCGAATAAGCACAGGAACGCATCTCTAGTTTGACGTACAATTTGGCGCGAAACAAAACAATGGCTGCCAAAATTGTATTTCTCCTAACGCTTTGTTTACTCGTTTCGTTGTGTGAAATGAAGAAGAGGAAGATGGATTATCCTACGGAGAAACAGCTGACGCTGCAGAGGAAGGAAACTACTCCTGTCGATTTCACAAGACTGGTGGTGATGCGTTTGGTGTACGGTTTCGCTAAAGTGCTTGGTTTCGATGAACCGGTCAGCGAAATTTTGACGGCGCCTTCGTTCCACCTGGTGCTGATGATGACGACGATTACGGTAACGATGACGAAGGAGGCATATTTGATGACTATTAAAATGAAAATAATAGTGGAATTGTGTTGTGATGCTCCGAACTGGTTACCTGATGTTATTTAGATAACGTGAAATTTAGAAGAACTAACGTCTTCGAAATTCGACAAAAGACGTCTATCTATACCAAATGAAATCGCATTTAAATAAAAATATTATTTATATCGAGACTATTACACTGCAATATTACACAGTGAAATCTTTTCTTGTCAGCGCTGTTAATTGAAAAGTGTTTATGCGAGCAACGTGTCGCATTTATACCGTTATCCATACTTAATGGCATGACACACTGCGCCCTGCCGTTCAGTGATACGAACGTCTGCAGTCGAAAGCATCACCTACTCGCGGCAACATTCCGTTACTCGACATCGACGGCTTCACTTTCAACTGTTAAACATGCAGTGAAACAACACGCAATCGAATAAGCACAGGAACGCATCTCTAGTTTGACGTACAATTTGGCGCGAAACAAAACAATGGCTGCCAAAATTGTATTTCTCCTAACGCTTTGTTTACTCGTTTCGTTGTGTGAAATGAAGAAGAGGAAGATGGATTATCCTACGGAGAAACAGCTGACGCTGCAGAGGAAGGAAACTACTCCTGTCGATTTCACAAGACTGGTGGTGATGCGTTTGGTGTACGGTTTCGCTAAAGTGCTTGGTTTCGATGAACCGGTCAGCGAAATTCTTGACGGCGCCTTCGTTCCACCTGGTGCTGATGATGACGACGATTACGGTAACGATGACGAAGGAGGCATATTTGATGACTATTAAAATGAAAATAATAGTGGAATTGTGTTGTGATGCTCCGAACTGGTTACCCGATGTTATTTAGGTAACGTGAAATTTAGAAGAACTAACGTCTCCGAAATTCGACAAAAAGACGTCTATCTATACCAAATGAAATCGCATTTAAATAAAAATATCTTTACGCAATTCCCAATACAGGGCCAGAAAATTAAGTCTCTTCGACCCAATAACGTGACAGGTGGTGAGCCTGTCGCCGTCTTTATGTCCAAACCGACGATATAATACGTACATAAGTTTTTGAAAAACCTATTGGTACTAGCCAATGGGTTTTTCAAAAACTTATGTACGTACCAATGGGGTTCGAACTAGTTGACTCGAAATTCCGACCACCCAACCACTTGGCTATCGTGACTTAAGTAACTATAAAAAATTACTGAAATATATACGTATAATTATTATTAACCTGTATTTAAGAACCACAATAGTAAGTGTTTAGAGTTATCGGATTTTGAATCAGGAGACATGAGTTTAATTCCCAAGTACAAGGCTTGTACCAATAAGTTTTTCGAAACATAAATAAATACTATTTTCGTCGTAGACTTGGACACTAAGACGGCGACACGCTCACCAACAGTCACGCTGTCCCAAAGAAACATCTTTGAAATATAAGTCTAAAGGACAACATTTTCGCGACCTCTGACTACCTCAGTAAACAGAATACGTGTAGATATATAAAAATATCGGATCGCTTATAGTTTATACAACGGTACCAATATGAATTATTTATTAATCCTTTAATTGTTAATCTCATATTAATTAATGACGTTACTAAAAGATAAAGGGCTTCGAAGAGCGGCCTAGTGCCTAATGTTATTCTCTGTCAGTCGATTCTTAACCTTAACAAAACAACTATCACTACACTGCGTGGTGCGTGGTATCGTTGAATACCACTCCCTTTCTTCCAGTAGGTATTAGAAGAAGCGACTAAAGAAGTCTTATACATCAAAATGGTTACCGATAGATGTCGCGGCTACCACAAGCGGTAATATCAAATGTGTAAGATGTATGGTGTTGCAATCGCCTAATGGCTTTCCAAGTGGCAAAATTATGGCAACTTCTTACAGGAGACCTCTCCAGCAGTGAAATTTAAAAATACATTGACCTATAAAGGACATAATGTGCTTTAAATGTTACACATAATCGGCACTTCTAGGAGTAGACATCTGCGTAACTACAGCAATGCGGACTGAATATGCCAGTCTGTTCGCCTTCAATGAATTCAGCGTTCTGTCACTCCTTAAGGTTGATAGAAAGAAAATGCTCATTATGTCCGCCTTTTTATCCTATAATATTTCTTAGGTTCAATATATATTAAATAAATAAATGTAAAGGTAAATAAAATATTGCAAAGGTATGCTCCTAAACTGCTTAAGCAGTTTCGTTAGTCCTCAACCTATTATCATAAGAATAAATTATATTCCGCCGCAGTCACGATAGCCGAGTGGTTGGGTAGTCGGAATTCGAATCAAGAGACCCGAATTCGATCCCCTGGAGGTAAGCTCGTACCAATGGGTTGTTTTCGAAAACTTATGTACGTACCAATGGGTTGTTTTCGAAAACTTATGTACGTACCAATGGGTTGTTTTCGAAAACTTATGTACGTACCAATGGGTTGTTTTCGAAAACTTATGTACGTACCAATGGGTTGTTTTCGAAAACTTATGTACGTACCAATGGGTTGTTTTCGAAAACTTATGTACGTACCAATGGGTTGTTTTCGAAAACTTATGTACGTACCAATGGGTTGTTTTCGAAAACTTATGTACGTACCAATGGGTTGTTTTCGAAAACTTATGTACGTACCAATGGGTTGTTTTCGAAAACTTATGTACGTACCAATGGGTTGTTTTCGAAAACTTATGTACGTACCAATGGGTTGTTTTCGAAAACTTATGTACGTACCAATGGGTTGTTTTCGAAAACTTATGTACGTACCAATGGGTTGTTTTCGAAAACTTATGTACGTACCAATGGGTTGTTTTCGAAAACTTATGTACGTACCAATGGGTTGTTTTCGAAAACTTATGTACGTACCAATGGGTTGTTTTCGAAAACTTATGTACGTACCAATGGGTTGTTTTCGAAAACTTATGTACGTACCAATGGGTTGTTTTCGAAAACTTATGTACGTACCAATGGGTTGTTTTCGAAAACTTATGTACGTACCAATGGGTTGTTTTCGAAAACTTATGTACGTACCAATGGGTTGTTTTCGAAAACTTATGTACGTACCAATGGGTTGTTTTCGAAAACTTATGTACGTACCAATGGGTTGTTTTCGAAAACTTATGTACGTACCAATGGGTTGTTTTCGAAAACTTATGTACGTACCAATGGGTTGTTTTCGAAAACTTATGTACGTACCAATGGGTTGTTTTCGAAAACTTATGTACGTACCAATGGGGTTCGAACTAGTTGACTGAAATTCGACCACCCAACCACTTGGCTATCGTGACTTAAGTAACTATAAAAAATTACTGAGATATATACGTATAATTATAATTAACCTGTATTTAAGAACCACAATAGTAAGTGTTTAGAGTTATCGGATTTTGAATCAGGAGACCCGAATTCGATCCCCTGGAGGTAAGCTCGTACCAATGGGTTGTTTTCGAAAACTTATGTACGAATTATGTCGTTCGCTTCGACATTAAGACGGCGACGGGCTCACCACCTGTCACGGTGTTCCAAAAATATCTTCGGTGAAAGTTGGGTCGAAACGACTTAATTCTCTGTCTATGTATTGTGAATGCCGTGACCGCCGCACAAATTAAATTCTATAAAAATTTCAATTAACAATAAGTGTTTCGGCAACGGGATTCCAATCCCGACCACTATCCTTCTATGGCTCTCTAAATATGTATTAACAAATCTAGTAAATAATTATAATAATAAATTTTAGTTCGTTCCTCAATCAACAAAAAATTATTGAATGAATTCTAATTCAGTTTTAGCATTATTTACACATACAGTTTTTGAGGTAGATATCGAAATCATCATTTTACTTTAAAAAAAGTCACAATAGCCGAGTGGTTAGGTGATCGAAATTCTAGTCAAGAGACCCGTGTTCGATCCCCAGGTAGTAGGCTCGAACCAATGGGTTTTTTATAACCTATGCATGATTATATCGTTGGCTTGGACACGACACGGCGACGGCCTCATCACCTTTCACGTTATCCCAAAAATGTCTTGGGTGGAAGGTGGGTCGAGATGGCTTAATTATCTAGACCTCTGTCTAGCCCTGTTTTGGGAATGGCGCGACCGCCGCGCACGAATTAAATTCTATATAAAATTTAAATTAACAAATTCAAATCTAAGTCTCGACCACAATCCTACTACAGCTCTCTCTAAAATATATATTAACAATTCTAGTAAATAATGTTTTAAATGTGATAGAATGTATGTTTGACCTTTGGTAATTCGCTACTGAATCAACAAAAAAATATTGAATGAATTCGAATTAAATTTTAGCATTAGTTACACATACTTTTTTGTGGATTACTGATATCTAAATCATGATTTTGCTTATATAATAAATGAAATAAATAAATATAAATATCTTCACGCAATTCCCAATACAGGGGTAAACAGAGGTCTAGTCTAGACGATTAAGTCTCTTCGACCCACCTTCCACCGAAGATATTTTCGGGACGTGACTGGTGGTGAGCCCGTCACCATCTTTATGTCCAAGCCTACGATATTCGTACATAAGTTTTTGAAAAACCCATTAGTACGTGCCTGCCACCTGGGGATCGAACTCGGGTCTCACGACTCGAAATTCGGACCACCCAACCACTCGGCTACCGTGATTTTGCTTATAGACATTCGATTTATTGTATTGGGTGTACAATTTTTTAGGAAAATTAAAGGATATCACAGGAACTTAGAGATAATTGCAGACAAAGCTGCAAGGAGAAAGCACTACTAAATAACATAATGATGTCAAATAAAACTCAATACTGGAATAGTATGAAAATATATTTCGTCATAAGTCATCGTTGTATTCAAGGAACCAAGAATCAGTGTCCACAAATCCCCGATCTTGCGTGCAGACTACTTCATCATCACTGTTGTCCTGGTCTTCAGATACTTTATCATCAGGTAAACGTCTTCAAAACCTTGACAACACCCTTTCATTTTTCTAATTAAATCACCCCATAACAGTTTAGTATCACAAAAGGGAGCCACCTCTATAGGCACATATTCTCCTGGTGTCAAAACAAATCCGCCAAGCAAACAATGTGTGTTATAAGTTGGCATTTTACATTCAAACATGTCAATTTGTCTTTAGAATTTAAATAGTCTGAACATAGCAAACATTCCTCGCAACTCTGTGTTGGAATGTCATTGTTTAAGACTTTTTTTAGGTTCTTCACTTTAACAGGTCCGTCGGCGAAGGTTATGTGCGATGGTGGTTTCCTTTCGGGCTGAAATTTAAAAACAAAAGTTCCCAGACATTGATAGCAACATTAATTTGGTTAAGAGTGTGTATTATGCATGCAGGTCTATATGTCAGCCACGCTCAGCTTGGTATATTTTTACGCCTTAGTAAAATTGTAGCATTAACAAATAAATAAATAAATATCTTCACGCAATTCCCAATACAGGGTAGACAAAGGTCTAGTCTAGACGATTAAGTCTCTTCGACCCACCTTCCACCGAAGATATTTTCGGGACGTGACTGGTGGTGAGCCCGTCACCATCTTTATGTCCAAGCCTACGATATTCGTACATAAGTTTTTGAAAAACCCATTAGTACGTGCCTGCCACCTGGGGATCGAACTCGGGTCTCACGACTCGAAATTCGGACCACCCAACCACTCGGCTACCGTGATTTTGCTTATAGAAATTCGATTTATAGTATTGGGTGTACAATTTTTTTTAGGAAAAATTAAAGGATATCACAGGAACTTAGAGATAATTCGCAGACAAAGCTGCAAGGAGAAAGCACTACTAAATAACATAATGATGTCAAATAAAACTCAATACTGGAATAGTATGAAAATATATTTCGTCATAAGTCATCGTTGCATTCAAGGAACCAAGAATCAGTGTCCACAAATCCCCGATCTTGCGTGCAGACTACTTCATCATCACTGTTGTCCTGGTCTTCAGATACTTTATCATCAGGTAAAACGTCTTCAAAACCTTGACAACACCCTTTCATTTTTCTAATTAAATCACCCCATAACAGTTTAGTATCACAAAATGGACATTTACCCTCTATAGGCACATATTCTCCTGGTGTCAAAAACAAATCCGCCAAGCAAACAATGTGTGTTACAAGTTGGCATTTTACATTCAAACATGTCAATTTGTCTTTAGAATTTAAATAGTCTGAACATAGCAAACATTCCTCGCAACTCTGTGTTGGAATGTCATTGTTTAAGACTTTTTTTAGGTTCTTCACTTTAACAGGTCCGTCGGCGAAGGTTATGTGCGATGGTGGTTTCCTTTCGGGCTGAAATTTAAAAACAAAAGTTCCCAGACATTGATAGCAACATTAATTTGGTTAAGAGTGTGTATTATGCATGCAGGTCTATATGTCAGCCACGCTCAGCTTGGTATATTTTTACGCCTTAGTAAAATTGTAGCATTAACAAATAAATAAAATAAATATCTTCACACAATTCCCAATACAGGGGTAGACAAAGGTCTAGTCTAGTCAATTAAGTCCCTTCGACCCACCTTCCACCGAAGATATTTTCGAGACAACATGACAGGTGGTGAGCCCGTTGCCGTCTTTATGTCCAAGGCAACGATGTAATTCGTACATAAGTTTTTGAAAAACCCATTGGGTGCCAGCCTGCCAACTGGGAATCGAACTCGGGTCTCATGACTCGAAATTCCGACCACCCAACCACTCGGCTACCGTGATTTTGCTTATAGACATTCGATTTATTGTATTGGGTGTACTACTTTTTATTTAAAGGATATCACAGGAACTTAGAGATAATTCGCAGACAAAGCTGCAAGGACAAAGCACTACTAAATAACATAATGATGTCAAATAAAACTCAATACTGGAATAGCATGAAATTATATTTCGTCATAAGTCATCGTTGCATTCAAGGAACCAAGAATCAGTGTCCACAAATCCCCGATCTTGCGTGCAGACTACTTCATCATCACTGTTGTCCTGGTCTTCAGACACTTTATCACCAGGTATAACGTCTTCAAAACCTTGACAACACCCTTTCATTTTTCTAATTAAATCACCCCATAACAGTTTAGTATCACAAAATGGACATTTACCCTCTATAGGCACATATTCTCCTGGTGTCAAAAACAAATCCGCCAAGCAAACAATGTGTGTTACAAGTTGGCATTTTACATTCAAACATGTCAATTTGTCTTTAGAATTTAAATAGTCTGAACATAGCAAACATTCCTCGCAACTCTGTGTTGGAATATCATCGTTTAAGACTTTTTTTAGGTTCTTCACTTTAACAGGTCCGTCGGCGAAGGTTATGTGCGAAGGTGGTTTCCTTTCGGGCTGAAATTTAAAAACAAAGGTTCCCAGCCATTGATAGCAACATTAATCTGGTTAAGAGTGTGTATTATCCATGCAGGTCTATTTGTCAGCCACGCTCAGCTTGGTATATTTTTACGCCTTAGTAAAATTGTAGCATTAACAAATAAATAAAATAAATATCTTCACGCAATTCCCAATACAGGGGTAGACAAAGGTCTAGTCTAGACGATTAAGTCTCTTCGACCCACCTTCCACCGAAGATATTTTCGGGACGTGACAGGTGGTGAGCCCGTCGCCATCTTTATGTCCAAGGCAACGATGTAATTCGTACATAAGTTTTTGAAAAACCCATTGGTACGAGCCTGCCAACTGGGAATCGAACTCGGGTCTCATAACTCGAAATTCCGACCACCCAACCACTCGGCTATCGTGACATATGTATTTATAGTAATTGTAATAAAAGGTTGCAACACTACTTACAGGGAATTCTTCATAGAAATCCTTTTGTAGCCATCGTATCACCAAAGGCAGTCGATACCACGGCCCAACGCGTAACATTTCTGATAGGACACGTAGTTTAAATTGAAATTCTGTTTCCTTTCTTGGAATTTTCTTGAGATTCAAATGCTGAAGTCTCGTTGTTTTGTTAGGGTTCTGCCAGGCCCATTCGAACTGTAAATGAAATTCATTTTTTAATCGACCAGTTATTATAGGTATTCTTTATAAAAATTTTAGCAAATAAAACTAACTCTTAATGCCGAAATGTTGTTTGGGAAACCGTGTATAATCATCACCATTTTCCTGAAACAATTATATTACACAATAAGTGTCTTTGACGTAATAATGGCGTAGCCAAAATTCACAAACTATATCTATTAAAGTACGTTATCCCAGTGATTGGGTGATCGGAATTCGAGTCAAAAAACCCGAGTTCGATCCCCATGATGTAGTATTGTACCATTGAAATTTTCCAAAATTTATGTCATGTAGGCATGTCATGTAGTCCCAAAATTAGTACGGTGAAATGTTGGCCGAAAGGACTGGCCTCTGGCTACTCAGTATTCCGAAATGCGTGAATATAAAAAAAATCATAACTACATTTGAGACAATATGTTGAATATGAAAATTAAAAGGAAAAGAAAAATAAATACAATTTTAAGGTTTAACGAGTTAACACAGGTTTGTGAATTAACATGTAACATAGTTAAGTAGACAGGCGGTAGCTTCTAAGGCGTAAGTTATCTTGTACTACGATTGCTAATACGCTTGCCATTCGTGACGATTCTGTCAAAACCATGGGAAAATAATAGGGAGGCCTTTGTCCTGTAGTGAACTTTACAGGCCGTTAAGAGAGAAAGTAAAAAAAAGCGCAAAGATTAAGCATTGTCAACGCCTCGATATCGCTAGTGAATATCCATTACATGAGGCCGGGGCAAATTATAATGCAGTAAATGTTTGCAGAAATACGGTGACCCAGAATTGACTTGAAGCGAGTTTTACCTACTTTCTTGGTCAGTTTCAGTTGCATTTAACGCTTACCATCAGTACAGAGGCTACTATTTAAGACGCCTGCATGTATGACAGTATTGGAAAGGGACTTTTAAATGACATGTGGTTTCCTTTAAATCTCGTTTTCGATTTTCTGTAAATTTTGGTTATATTCGTGTCAATAAATGTATGATAAATGAATTACTAAGGGCTAAGATTTTAGGTTCGATAGTACTAGGTTAACAAATTTACAAAAGACCTTGGTCTTTTGTTAATATGTTGTTCCTATAATCATTTTATCCAAAATACAAAATTAACACATGTCGGTGTTCTCTAACTTATACGCGGTAGTTGTCCCGATAGTCGTCCCATTTTAAACTATTAATAAAAAATATATATAATCTAGATCTGATAGCAATCATAAGATATAACCTTATATTATCTGCAAAAATAAAATCTATTATTTACGTATAACTGTTTTAGTGTAACTGGTCCGTTTCTAATAAGGTTTTATTATTTAGAAAAACGAACTTGAATCTTAGGTTAGAAATTTTACATGGACTACATACGTGCCCCAATTTATCACCAAGTATGTGGGGATCAGAAATCGTCAAAAGAACCCTTACGTAATCAATGAATGCGTATATATACATACAAACATCCTTGACTCAAGTAAAAGTATTCGTATTCATCGCACAAATATTTGCCCCTGGCGGGATTCGAATCCTCAACACTTAGCTTCGAAGGTCGGTCGGTCGGTCACTACCGATTTGGCTATCGGGTCGTCAAAGTCGTCAAGACCTGCGCATTCTTAGTTTTACATCTTTAACGTTACATCTAAACTCTATCAGTAACAGTTCAGTATAAAATTAGTCAATAGTTTTAGTTACCTATACATTTAGATATGTAAATAATATATGTGTCTGCTTATAATTCCAAATTAATAGCTTTTCACTTAATGTGTATGAAAGTATATACGGTATTTTCATTAAAAATAAATTTTTAAAATTTTTGTCCGTCTGTTTTTTCCTGCTAATCTCTGAAACGGCTGGACCGATTTTAAGGGGACTTTCACCGGCACATAGCTGTAGGTATTTATAAGTTATCGTTAGCTTGGATGATGAGATGACGAGAGGCTTACTTGTGCCGTTGTCGTAAGAAACCTCTGCTACTGTCGGTATACAGATATTTGACGACTTCAGTATTTGAATTAGGGTCGAGAGTTTGTTTTAAAAAGAACTTTAAATATTAATATAGACAAAAGACACTACGACCGTCATAGAATTATTTTACACCGTAATTTTAAATAGGGCGATAAAAGTATGTAGTCACTTAAGTAACTACTAATTATTGCTAATTACCAGGAGGGGTTTTTCCATAGGGACGAGCCCGTCGCCGCCTTTATGTCCAAGCAAACGATTTAAATCGTACATAGGTTTTAAAAAAAACGACCTGGGGACAGAGCTCGGGTCTCTTGACTCGAATTCCAATCACCTAACCACTCGGCTATCGTGACTTACGAGTGGCAGTTTTTTTTTTCATATAACTACGTAGGAAGATACTGCTGCCTATCTTCTAATATCTATAAGATATTTGTGGAAAATTCTGGGGCACGCTTATGTTCTGCAGTGATCTTTTGATAGGAGAGTCAGTACTATTTTTAAATAAGACATAAAAAAATAATTACCCGGCATACATACTCGGCTTAGCAATAACGACAAATATCTGCACAGAATAAAATATAGACTATTAAGAAACGGAGTATTTTATGAATGATATCACAATTGTGTCGATGATTTCTCAAAGCATTAAAACTTTTTGTGAATATAAACACTCATCAAAACTACATTAAGCATTACTCAGTAGTGAGTCCAACTCTCCAATTGTGATTGAAATATCACAGATGGTAAGCGGCAAAGTTGACTTACATATATACAAAACATCATCTTCATTCAAGTTAGTTTAATATACATATAGAGATAAGAAAATAATGCCGTGTGCCCGTCGACACACTCTTTCGGTCGACCTGGTACGGGAGGCGACCTCTCCCTTCCAGCAAATGTATCGGAAATGGTGAGCGAATTGGCTAGCAGGGCCTTAACCTTTTGATTGAGACCGTGATGGGTTGATTGCAAGCGACTCCAGAAGCACAAGGAATCGTAGTGTTCTCGCGGCATCATTATCACAACTAAAGTGTCGTTGTTGGGTGTTTGCCTAGGAGCAGGATACACTACTCACGTAACGAGACTTATTTGGCTAATAAGCAAACACTAAATTGCAGATAAAAAAATACTAAAATAAAGTAGAAAAGTTTCCTTCGGCTATCCTGACTTATACTATTGAATTTTTTAAAGAAAATATCCTGTTGTATTTCGTAAATGTATTTATTTATAATGTTACAGTATCTGTGCCTGCTTTTCTTATATCTGCAACATCCTTTAGGTAGACAGGTGGAGAAAGTCTCCAGGCATTAAATCTGCCATCTATATATAAATAAGAAATAAGTAAATAAGAAATAAGTAAATAAGAAATAATTTAGGCAATTGGGTAGTTTTGAACAGCGGTTTTTTTTTTTTTAACTTATGTACGATTTATGTTATTGGCTTGGACGTTAAGACAGCGAAAAATCAATCACAAATGCCCTTTAACCAATTTGAAAGTAATATTAAAGTAATAATCAGGGACTTCGTAACGCACACTCTTTCGGTCGACCTGGTACGGGAGGCGACCTCTCCCTTCCAGCAAATGTATCGGAAATGGTGAGCGAATTGGCTAGCAGGGCCTTAACCTTTTGATTGAGACCGTGATGGGTTGATTGCAAGCGACTCCAGAAGCACAAGGAATCGTAGTGTTCTCGCGGCATCATTATCACAACTAAAGTGTCGTTGTTGGGTGTTTGCCTAGGAGCAGGATACACTACTCACGTAACGAGACTTATTTGGCTAATAAGCAAACACTAAATTGCAGATAAAAAAATACTAAAATAAAGTAGAAAAGTTTCCTTCGGCTATCCTGACTTATACTATTAAATTTTTTAAAGAAAATATCCTGTTGTATTTCGTAAATGTATTTATTTATAATGTTACAGTATCTGTGCCTGCTTTTCTTATATCTGCAACATCCTTTAGGTAGAGAGGTGGAGAAAGTCTCCAGGCATTAAATCTGCCATCTATATATAAATAAGAAATAAGTAAATAAGAAATAATTTAGGCAATTGGGTAGTTTTGAACAGCGGTTTTTTTTTTTTTCTAAATTCACACAATTTCCAGAGGAGGTCCAGACAATTAAGTGAAAGGACTTCACATCGACTGTTAGCCTATTGCAGTCTTTGTGCAGTCTGTTATGCTAGCAATATAATATTCTTACACACACACACACACACACACACACACACACACACACACACACACACACACACACACACACACACACATATGTATATATATATATATATATATATATATATATATATATATATATATATATATATATATATATATATATATATATATATATATATATATATATATATATATATATATATATATATATATATATATATATATATATATATATATATATATATATATATATATATATATATATATATATATATATATATATATATATATATATATATATATATATATATATATATATATATATATATATATATATATATATATATATATATATATATATATATATATATATATATATATATATATATATATATATATATATATATATATATATATATATATATATATATATATATATATATATATATATATATATATATATATATATATATATATATATATATATATATATATATATATATATATATATATATATATATATATATATATATATATATATATATATATATATATATATATATATATATATATATATATATATATATATATATATATATATATATATATATATATATATATATATATATATATATATATATATATATATATATATATATATATATATATATATATATATATATATATATATATATATATATATATATATATATATATATATATATATATATATATATATATATATATATATATATATATATATATATATATATATATATATATATATATATATATATATATATATATATATATATATATATATATATATATATATATATATATATATATATATATATATATATATATATATATATATATATATATATATATATATATATATATATATATATATATATATATATATATATATATATATATATATATATATATGTGTATGCATACAATGCAGCCATTTGAGCTAAACTAGGTAAAAACCTGAGACAGAGGGAAAAGGTATTTTTCTGTATTGCCAGCAGAAAAATATAAAACTAAATCACTTACAAAACAGGTAATGAGACTGACACATTAATGATGACCTCTATGGATGAGCCGCACACACTGTTTTTAACAGTGTTGCCAGCTCTGAGGTTCCGGGTTTGATTCCCAGTAGTCAACACAGAAAACATTTATTCTACATTTTCTCAGGTCTAGTGATAGTAGTACCTTCTTTGTTTCTAAAAAAAATATGTAATGGATGTACAAGTATGTATGTATGTATGTAATGGATGAACAGTTGTTAAGTGTGACTACAAATATGTGTGTGTGGCCACTTAAATCAAATGTAAAAAGGAAAAAACAGAATACTGCAATTTTAAGATGTGTTAAGACTTTTCTGAGAGTGTGACAACAACACAGTTACTTATTTCTACTATGAAAGACCGCAACAATAGCATTAAATCTCAGCCTGCAGAGGAAACATGTACTTGTCGCAGAATCAAGATAAGGCAACAATTTTGGTTACAACGCCATCTATTAAAAGTCTTCGGAAATGTGCAAGTAGTGCGCTTGAGAGGGGTCGACACAGGAAGTGACATAGCGGATTTGACTACTAATTGTTGCCAATGTCATTTGACTTCTGATATAAAGTGTCTTCAGAGTATTCTCGGGGCTTAAAAAAAAATACGCCTATACACAACTTGCGTACGACCTGTCATGTCATACGCCAGTATAGTATTCGCGCACGTCCCCAAAGTACGTTTGAACTCACTCCAAGTGATTCAAAACCGATTCATGCGCCGCGCAACCGGCGCTCCCGCATATATGCGGAATGTAGATCTGCATCGCGATCTCAAACTGCCTACAATGGCAGCGCTATTTAAAAAGTTCTCCATCGACTACTTCGATAGGACGAACTTACATACAAATCCGCTAGTGGCAGCGTTAGGGAATTACACACCCGCGCGCGATACTCCACCTCAATTGAGGCGCCCAAAATGCGTCATTATTATGACGCATTTCGGGCGCCTCAATTGAGGTCGATGATGACGCAATCACCCGTGTCAACAATGCGTATGAGGCCCCGCCACCTACGTACTTTCGCACACACACAGACACAAGCCGCGTTCTGCGGCTTACACAACCTCCCCATCGTCGTAATTTCACGACTAGCACGAGACTTTCTCGTGGTCGTAGTCGTCACTAAAAGGTTAACACAAGGCGATCCGAGAGGAGATTTTCCTCCAAACCAACTGGGGCCCTCGGATCGCATGGCCCCTCCCCCATGTCGGAAGTCATCTCTTTCGTTCTAGGGGACGAAGCGCTTCGCAGCAGCAGCCATTATTGTCTTCAACTCTAACTTGCGAGCCTCTCCTCGCAAGTCTCCTTAGACGAAGCTGTAAAGGCCTTCGGGCCAACAGCATCCCGTGGATGGTTTTAGTCGGTATGCTTCTCCTTCTGAGATTCGAGCCCGACACTGTTCGTTTCGGTGGCCTCCCGGCCAAGGGACGTTCGTGCATAAAACATTTCCTCCATGGTTATAAAAAAAAAAAAAAAAAATCTCGGGGCTTCAGTTACGAATCGGACGGCAGTGTGAACGGTCGTCTTCCTGTATCGAACTTACTGCGTTTCCACCCATTTAGATCAGTTTTCTGATATGGCTTAAGACGGATTTAACAACGAGTTGCCTCACGTGACCGACCCTACTCCGACATACTTATAAACTTGAACAATTAAAAGATTTTTGCATTTACATAGTTATGGAATACAGTAGTTTGTTAGTTTCATCATTCCATCAGAATGACCTTAAACACTATTAATATTTACAATCAAAATATACATATTAAATATTTACAAACGAATGTGGGAAGATAATAATATATTATTTAAGTTTTCTATAAAAACTGAAATTTTAAATGATAAATGTAAGATGTGGTTTCTATAACGTTATTTAAGATTGTTTATAGTATGTATATGAATAATTGTTGTTTTTTTCATCTTTGCACAATCCCGATATGGGCATACTCAGAGGAGCAGATCTGTAATTTTGGTAACATATATTCAATTATCAATTTTCAGTGTTAAAATTTGTAGATCATAAATTTTTTTTATATAGAAATGGGAGGCAAACGAGCAGGTGGCTCATGTGATGGTAAGTGATTAACAAAGCCCATGAACATCCGCAATACTAGAGGCATAGCAGATGCGTTGACTCCCTTAGAGTGACCCCCCCCCCCAGAATTAGGGGAAGGGAATGTTTGGGCCTCCGACCTGCACTCACCAGATGAAATGCAGAAGTTTGTTAGACTTCTACTTCATGCCAATATTCTGTGAGGTTGTGGTACTTCCCCGGTCGAGCCGGCCCATTCATGCAACAACAAAGCTGATGCGTGGCTCTACCACTGTTAAGATGTATATTTTGATGGTAATATTATATTAATAACGTTTAATGTTAGTTAATATGTAAGTTTATTGTAAGTATCACTGTCGGTATTGTTTTCCTATACTACGAAAAACAATAACGAGAGTGAAATTCCAATTTGAATTTTGTAGCATGTTATCAGCTAACTTACCAGGGGCCTTTGTTATTAGTACGATGAGCCCCGCCTGCCCATGTCCCCCGATTATGTTGCATTATTCTTCGATTTGGATCTCTAGTATATCCAATATACGTCCTACCTTTATATTTTGGATTAATACAATACAACAAATAAACACCGAAGAAATCTTCTACTATTTCAGCCTCTGACATTTCAAGTTTTAAAGGTACATTTAAATAAATTACATTATATGGATTCTATTATGAGACAAGTGTTAATATAATATCTAACAGATTGTACATAATCATACTTATTATTAAATTAAGAAAACATTATACTAAAAAATAAACACAAATTTGAATCTGCATGTCAAAGTCAAAAAATGTCGCTATTAGTGTTGACTTTAGATGGACGTATTTACTGGAATAGGTTTATATAGTAAGTTTTTACTGGGACGTCTGCATACTCAGGATAGAATGTAGCGTTCAATGCGTTTTAACTCTTTAGAAGTATTAACGACGCGCACTCGACTCACACGCTGTCTTTTGTATGTCTCTTAGTCTCTCAAGTTTATTCCTATGTATTCACCATCGACTTTATTGTGAAGCATAACAACAGCTTTTGTATACGCATTATGAGTAAGGGAAGCATATGATGATACCCTTCTTCTAGGAGCTTTTGCTAGAACGTCTGTTTACTCCGTATTGTGTATCGAGTTCAACTCGTTTCAAGTATTTAGAAAGAAATATCGACTGCGCGTATACTCAAAAAAACTTTATAATTTATCGAAGTTCAGAATCAAAAACATGGAGTGAAACTTGAGGGGCTCTCTCACTCACACTCGCTAATTCTGCCAATGTGCTCGGACTTTGCCACAGCAATTACTCTTTTGAAGGATCTGGCGGCAGAGTTATACTTCTTCTTAAAATCACTAGTTTTTGAATCCTGAGACGCCGATGCTTCTGACCCAGGCCCGGTAGTACTGCTGCTTTTGGCTAGATGCCATTCTGCAGGTGCTACCAAACCTATGCTTAGATCTACCACCGATGGGCACCACAGAGGAAGGAATAAACAGTTCCATTCCTTGAAGTTACTTTACGGAAGTAAAGTAAAAGTAAGTAAAGTAAAAGTTCCTGGAAGTACGGAATTTGCAACAACGTCAGGAGTATCTAGAGAAGACCTGCCCCCATGTCCCTGCTCCCTGCCCCCCCCCCCTGCCCCCTTGTAGATAGATATAGATAGATAAACTGTTTATTCTGAGATCAACAGAAGATCCAGCAGGGATGGTGTAGGATTCTCCACATCCGGAACCCGCGTTGATGAAGTAACCAGTTGTGTCAGATCATAAACTAAGGCAAAGTCAAAAACAGATCTCCCCGCATGATCAGTGGTTCGAGATCGTGGCGTTGGGCATTAGCATGCGTAGTTGGGCTGTAGCATTCGGCGTGGTGGATGTTAAAATCGCTGAGTACCACGATCGCTGTGGATGGGATCTGCTGTAGCACGGAATTTGCAGCCATTTGGATGTGGTCGATGAGTCGGTCAGTTTCGGTATTACTGCTGTGAGACCAATACAGGCACCCACAGACGCGAGTACTTATTTTGTTCCCAACGTTTCGGATGCTTTAAAGCATCCGTGGTCACCGGGAGACTGTCTCCCCGTGACCATCGAAGTTGGATAATTATTTAAAACGTGTAGTATTCGCGTAAATATAAGTAAAAGACTTGGCATAAAATGAAGTAAGATTATTAGGCATTTTTAAAGCCAAGCAATAAGGAGAACGCAATTCTCGCTCATGGTATACATGTCTGTAATTAAATTGATCTTTCAGGTAAGTGGGAGATTTTGGGACAAACCGTACACTGTAAAGAAAAAAAGGAATATGAGCATTCTGGCGAAAACGGATTGGGAGCCACTAGAGTTGCTTTCGAAAATCAGTCATGGTCATATTTGCGTAAACCATATATGAAGCGAATGGAAAGGTTCTGGAGACGCTCAAGCTTATTGAATTGCTCCGTAGTTATATCGATGTAACAAATATCAGATTTTACTAACGCAATTTTGGAAGTCACCATAGCCGAGTTGTTGGGTGGTCGGAATTTCGAGTCGAGAGACCCGAGTTCGATCCCCAGGTGGCAGTATCAATGAGTTTTTCAAAAAACTTATGTACAAATTTCATCGTTGGCTTGGACATAAAGACCTGACACGTTGTCCCGAAAATATCTTCGGTGGAAGGTGGGTCAAAGGGACTTAATTGTCTAGGCTTGACCTCTGTCTACCCCTTGTATTTATTTATTTATTCAATTTTGGTATTTATCTACCAAATTTAATAGAAAATTTTGAAGCCTTTTAAGACCCCTACATGCTGCAAAGATCTTTCTATTCACATTTTCTATTTGTGGTACCCATGACAGTTTGCTGTCTATGATAAATTCGAGGTTTTTTACAACTTTACTATACGGAATAAAGGTATTATCAAAACAATTGAGGGCAAAGTTAGCCAATAAATTTTTTGTAGTAGTTTTCTACACCCTATCGCCACTACCTGTGACTTTTTAGAAAAAAAATGTGTCTTTTATAGGATTCACTTTGATTTACTGAACTCACATATAGTCACGAGGTCGCGGTTAGTAGCGACTATAGCTGAATCGATGGATTCAACTCTAATTTGTAAATAAATTTGGAGATCTTCGGCATACAGGTATATATAGAGAAGTTATTTGAGAGGTAATGGATCGAATGAAAATTGTGAAAAGGAGAGGAGATAACACGCCATCTTGTGGTACACCGGCCTCGATAGAACACCAAGAAGAGTATCTCTCTTCTATACGAGTGCGCTGTCGGCGACCGAATAAGTAACAACGAAATCAGTCAGTCACTGTTAAAGATACGTTAATAGAACGTAGAACAGCCAGAAGTTTGTCTAAGATGACGGAAGTGAACGCATTACTGAAGTCAAGAAGCGTGAGAATTATAATTTGCCGATTTTCCACACCAGCTCGAATGTCATCTGTGATTTTCAATAGTGCAGTATCCGTACTGTGGCCGGGACTAAAGCCTGATTGATAGGAATTTAATAGATTCTTAGCCATCAGACATTAACTAATTTGCTGCTGGATAAGACGCTCAAACACATTTGGAAGGAGAGGCAATATGGATATGGGGCGATAATCGGCACAAGTTTTAGGATTCGATGTTATATAATTTATTATTTTTAATACATAAATAATTTTTTTTCTATCATATATACATATAAATGCATGAAAATTATAACTAAAGATAAGTCTTGCATATCTGCAGGAAATAGTAAAGACATGGTAAGTATCTATAATACATAAGTATATATATAAAATAAAAGTATATATATATGGAGTTAACAGTAAATTAAAAACTAAAACTAAACGACAAAACTTAATTTTAAACTATATGTTTATATATCAAATAAATATTTTTTAATGCCAAACTATAGGTCGCTGATGTAGTAATATTATACAATAATATAATGAGTAATATTAATAAGAGTAATAAATTTTTCAACGAGTATTCCGATAACGGCCATAGTATAAAGCTCATAAAATTACAACACTATTCTATATTATGATTTTGATATATTCTGTCTAAAACATCTTGTTTATTTTGTAATCGAAATGTTGTGAAGTTTTTTTTTTATAGTAAAACTCAATAAAATATTTATAGTATTGAAACAATATCTACGACATCATTTACCATATCATCGTACATAAAGATTTACTACATATCTTATATAAAATAAAGTAATGGAACCATCATCAAATAGTAAAGACAGGTTATGTGGAATGTAAGTCTGAACAATTATATTACATGAGTACGCATTATAATTAACAAATTAAAACTTTAATTTAGTTATTTATATAAATTTCAGATGCGACAAAAATGTAAGTAAATATTGCTGTCCGAGGTGCGAAACATTTTACTGCACACTCGATTGTTATAAATCACAAAAACATGGAGAATGTTCTGAAAGTTTCTATAGAGACTGCGTTAATGAAGAACTCTCTTCTTATCATGCCGGAGATGAATCCAAACGTAAAATGATTGACATTCTAACGAGAGTTCACAATCAGGAAGGAGATATTGAGACTGCAGAAGAGGATATAGATGAAGTTGAAGATGGTCTAGATTCCGATGACGACACAGGAATAGATTTACATGAGCGAATAAAAGATTTGAATTTAGAAGATGCTGATGCTTTATGGAATGTTCTCACTGAAGATGAACGGAATGAGTTTGAGGCATTGGTAAATGGGGAAGTTGGATCAATACTTCCTCAGTGGGAGCCTTGGTGGATGTATCAAAAGGAAACAAAACTTATAGAAGATGTTGAAGGTTCTGTTGCTGTGGAAGAACATCTTAAGAAGTGTCCACTTCTAAAGTCTGTGCCTAAATTTCAATCATTGACAGTATGTATACAAATAAATAAAATAATAAATAAATAAATAAATATCTTTACGCAATTCCTAATACAGGGGTAGACAGAGGTCTAGTCTAGATAATTAAGTCCCTTTGACCCACCTTCCACCGAAGATATTTTCAGGACAATGTGACAGGTGGTGAGCCCGTCGCCGTCTTTATGTCCATGCCAACGATATAATTTGTACGTAAGTTTTTGAAAAACCCACTGGTACGAGCCTGCCACCTGGGGATCGAACTCGGGGGCTCTTGACTCGAAATTCCGACCACCCAACCATTTGGCTATAGTGACATAGGAAAATAAATAGTTTGTTTACACTTAAGAGATAGATAGAGAAGAGATACTAGATGTGCCTGTATAAGGAAAATGATGAATTTGAGAGAAGCGAAAAAGGCATGCAGGGGCATGGATACTTTAACAATTTATTGTATGTGGTTCCACCATTAGGGACTATGTGTGAAGATATAATGATAATAACTACCATATTTGTATCTGAATAATATTCTTAGAAGCAATAGTATATGTAGGCTGTACATGTCACCCTAAAATAATCTTCAGTGAACTGTGGGCTGATAGGACTACATTGTCTGGACCTCTGCTTACTCCATAATTGTGTAAAAAATTCATCAAAGCGTAGGTATCAGTTACCTTTTACTGCTGGGCAATGATTACCTCATAGTATTTTGTTGTTGTAGAGGTTTGGCCATGGTGATCCAGTCAAATTCTTTGGTGTATCCTTATATAATACTTTTTTTGTTATTATTTCTCGGACATGCAAGTTTTCTCATATTGTTTTCTTATACCATATAAATTTATATTACAAATTTATCACTCAGCAAGATATCATACAATTTAATTAGAAAATGTTAGGATTCATGATTTAAATTAGTGGCTACTGAATATTATATAAAAATCACTACTTTCAGAATGTGAAGCCATCTCCAGCTATAACATTCAATATTGCAAATGTCCTGGCTTCCTATGCATTTGTTATGAGGTATTTTAATGGGGAAATTGAACCAATAGAAGCAGTGGCACATGTACTCGATATCTGCACTAATCTTAACTCGAATGCCAATTTTGAAGAAATAGCTACGGCCGTAGAATCTGTTGCACAGCAATGTCTTCAGGTATGTGAAAACAAATAATAGTAGTAATCATAAATAAATATGTAAATAGATAGGGAAAACATCAAATACATTGCTCTGATCCAAAAGTAAACAGATAAAGCACTTTTGTTATGTAATTGGTAACAATGAAAATACACCTTAAAAAATTAACAGTAATAAAAGTAAAAAAGCTTAATATAAACTCACTAAATGCCTTATTTATACAATATTTTTTTTTGGAATTATGATATTAGGAAACTTATTTATTTAAAAAAAAAAACATTTTCATCTGAAATACTATCACACATACTGGCTTCATATTAAATTTTTTTGAGATGAGATGTTTATTTGCCAGAATGTTCACAGTTAGGCTGATATATTACTGTGAACATTCTGGCAAACATACATTCAGACCGAGTTGTCATGCAATATGCTAGTTCCATTCAAAATTTTGCTGAAAATCATCCAGGTGTTTGCTTGTGATTTAAGAATTAATTCAAACAAAATGAAAATTGAATAAAAATATCAATCAATGAATGGAATGTATGTTACTTACATTGGTGAATTAATGACTTATTGGTGAATTAATACTTATTTGTGATTATCATCACAATAGCTGAGTGGTTGGGTGATTGAAATTTGAGTCAAGAGTTAGATCCCCAGGTGCTGGCCTCATACCTTTGGTTTTTTCAAAAACTTATGTGTGTTTTATAGCATGGGCTTGGACATAAAGACTGTGATGGGCTCACCACATATTACCAATGTAATGATAATAGGTGGGACAATTCCCAAAAAATTTCAGCAGTGGAAGATGGGTCGAAAGGACTTTATTGTCTGGATCTCTGTATACCCTCTGTAGACCTTAAATGTTGCCACGCATCAGCTTTTGTTGTTGCATGAATGGGCCGGCTCGACCGGGGAAGTACCACATCACAGAATACCGGCGTGAACTAGAAGTTTAACAAACTTCTGCGTTTCGTCTGGTGAGTGCAGGTAACCGGAGGCCTACACACCCCCCTCTCCCAAAAAATGGTAGCGAAAGAAAAAAATCTACGCCAAGGGGGTACCAGCACCACCGGTGCTGGAGAATCCCCCTCTGGGCACTCGCGCTCGGGCAACAAATCACTGCCCGAGCGTGGATGCTCAGGCTGCCCCACGTATTCTGGGGCAAAGTTCCGCTCTGTTCCCATACTGTTCGAGGCAAACGAAACAAAAAAACCTTCGACACCCCTTTCCACGCTTGCCGTGGATTTCTGTAATATAAGGGGACTCCATTCTTCAAAGTGACACCATCAGAGAAAACATAAAAAAAAAACACATAATTTACAAATAACACTTGGATTTACAATACAAATTACAACATACTACATATTACAAACTAAACAATACCTATACTCGTATGTGTCAAGGCGTCATCTGGGAACTGGAGCACACTCAGCATAATGCCATGAAAATTTGATGCCGTCCACAACCATCTTGAGACGACAAAGCCGGCCTTGCTCTTTCTTACCGAGACGCAGATATCCTCTCCGGCGGATACCTCCTATCTCTCCTACCCGGGGTACAAGCTAGAACATTCTTTTGTGCCTCGGGCCGGAGTTTGTGTGTACGTCAGAGAGGATATATGTTCTCAACGCCTCGGCAGTCTTGAAGGTAGGAAGGGACCTGTCCACCCTTTGGCATAGACAGCGACGACCACCCTCGCGTCTATGGGTGCCTCTATAGGTCCCACAGAGGTAATGCCGAAACTGACCGACTCATCGACCACATCCAAATGGCTGCAGATTCCGTGCTACAGCAGATCCCATCCGCAGAGATCGTGGTACTCGGCGACTTCAACGCTCACCACGCCGAATGGCTACGATCTCGAACCACTGATCATGCGGGGAGATCTGTTTTTGACTTTGCCCTAGCATATGATCTGACACAACTGGTTACTTCGCCAACGCGGATTCCGGATGTGGAGGATCATACACTTTCCCTGCTGGATCTTCTGCTGACCTCTAATCCGGATGGCTATGTGGTCTCCGTTGATGCCCCTTTGGGTTCATCGGACCACTGCCTGATTTGGAGTAAAGTGCCCATCATGTGCCCATTGCGGTCGCGATATGCTGGCCACCGCCGTGTGTGGCACTACAGGTCGGCGGATTGGGAAGGGATGCGGTCTTTCTTTGCATCCTACCCATGGGGGCAGGTTTGCTTTTCGCTAGATAGTCCCGACGCGGTTGCAAATTCCGTCGCCGATGTGGTGCTCCAAGGAATGGAACTCTTCGTTCCTTCCTCTGTGGTGCCCATCGGTGGTAGATCAAAGCCTTGGTTTGGTGGCACCTGCAGAATGGCATCTCGCCAAAAGCGGCAGTGCTACCGGGCCTGGGTTAAAGTATCGGCGTCTCGGGATTCAAAAACTAGCGTTTTAAAGGAGTATAACTCTGCCGCCAGGTCCTTCAAAAGAGCACATTGGCAGAATTGGCGAGAAACAAGTTCGTCTTCTTTCGGGAACTCGTGCGTTCTGGTCCCTCGCCAAGGATGTCCAAGGGAATTTCAGTCAGCCATCACTACCATCTCTGCACAGGCAGGACATCTCGCTGGCCCATGACGCAAAAGAGAAATCCGATCTTCTAGGTTCTCTTTTTGCGTCCAACTCCACTCTCGATGACAGGGGGAACTTACCGCCGAACATTCCGTGCAGTGAGTGCTCTATTCCGGACATCCGGTTCTTTCAGAGCTCAGTGCGAAAAGCACTCCTCTCCCTGGACATCCAGAAGTCAAGTGGGCCCGATGGTGTCCCCTCCATTGTGCTGAGGATGTGTGCTCCAGATTTGGCACCGGTTCTAACGCGTCTTTTTCGGTACTCCTACTCTGAAGGCATCGTCCCGATGACATGGACGACAGCTTTGGTGCACCCGATCCCTAAGAAAGGCGACCGCTCAGATCCAGGTAACTACAAACCGATCGCCATCACTTCCTTGTTCTCCAAAATAATGGAGTCCATTATAAACTGCCAGCTCTTAAGGTACTTAGAGGAGCACCAGTTGATCAGTGACCGCCAGTCCGGCTTCCGTCGGGGCCGCTCGGCTGGTGATCTTGTGTACCTCACTCATCGATGGACGGAGGCAGTAGAGAGCAAGGGTGAGACCCTGGCAGTTAGTTTGGACATAGCGAAAGCCTTTGATTATCTTTGACCGAGCATTAACAGTGCATGCTCGAACTCCAAGTCTGTGAACGCTGGTGTCCCACAAGGCTGTGTGCTATCGCCAACCCTGTTTCTTCTGCATATCAATGATTTGTTACAAATTAGTAACATTCATTGCTATGCGGATGACAGCACTGGTGATGCCGTTTATACCGGCCGTGCCAATATTTCTCGGGAACACGTCGACGAGTACCGAAACAAACTTGTGTCTGAAGTCGAGATTTTGTTGGACAAAATCTCGGACAATGTATTTTTATTTGCTGGCAATGCACCTATGCTGAGTGGTCATGGCAAACGAATATACCACCCCCTTTTTTCCAGTGGTTGTAAGAGGCGACTAAGATGAAAGCATTTAAAGTGCAATTACCTACAGACAGATGGCGAGATAACCATCTCTAAAATTACAAGACCAAAATTCAGGAGCCCAACCAAAACTCAGTATCAAAATTGTGAGTTAGGTCTGCGCTTGCCAAGTGTGGCATTGACGGCAAACTCTCTTGTATGGCGGAAGCCATGTCCTGCATTGAACTTTTATAAGCCGTTTTGATAATAAATTGATGAATGCACCTACGGCTGCCCTATTGTTGTTGATCTACACTGTAGTGGGTAACAACTTAACATATAAGTCATCTGCAGGGCATCGAAGTCCCCCAAAAGAAGTATTTGCCATGTTTGGCAATCTGATTTTCATTTGCTCAATTTTCGACGTCTGGATTTTTGAATTGTATATAGCACCATCTGCCTGTAGTCTATGCCATTCTTAAGGCTCTCCCTTTAGTCCTCTCTTACGATACCCACATCTGATAAATTAGTTGCCAGTTTGCGGCCAATTACTTTTTATTAACTTTAAAGGCACTTTTTAAAATACTTCTACTTAAAATATTATGCAATTATTTTCAGAGTGAACTAATAGAAACCGATGAAATAAGCCTCGAAGTAATGAAACATGACACATATTTACTGTGCAAAGGTCCCAGTGCAGAGAACAGAACATATTATTGCAGAGCTGCTCTATCTGACACAATCGAAATGTTTGATAGGGCCAAATCGTTATTAAAAGTGTCAAAGACTAAAGAAGACAAAACTGTACATAACAGGGGAACATTTTCAAAAAAATTCCCGGAACATAACAAAGACTATTTACCAAGATTAGATATAAGCAAAGTCAAGAAAAGTATTAAGAAGCTGGAATTCTATTTATCGTTTATAGAAAGCTGTGATATAATTTTATAATTTAAGATAAAATAAAAACACTTCTCACCTCTAACCTCATACTTTATTTCAACGAATAGTTATAATATTAATAGGAATGTCCAAATAGTTTTTAGTGCAATTTTTACAACATTCACCTAACAATACAATGAACTTCTTTTGACAACAATTAGTAATTCCTAAATGACATAAACCAAATGACTATGCATAAGATAGACATTAAAATGACACATTAACATTTCATATACATATCACTATACAAAATAAAAACAATATAATTTGTTCTGCATTTCTAAACTGCGTATTCGTATTTGCGAAAGGTAGTTTTAGTATATCGCTCTCGAAAGGATTAAATGATAGAGCCCTCTGACTACCCCAGCATGAAGAGTGCGAGTAGATAAAGTAGGTATTATAGTAATGGATAAATATTTAAAATATCATTTACAATTGATACAATAAAATAATTCACTGGTTTGGAAATAACATTACCTCAATCTCATAGTTATTTTATATAACAATAAGACATTAGTGTTTAAAAAAAATGTACAATTACATAATACCCGCTTAAATAAAAACTAAGCTCATTTTTTTTGCAATTCAAAGACAGAAGCAGAATTTATGAAGAAGTTTCGCGATGGTGTCAATACTATATTAGACGGAATTTATTTAAACATATTTCAAAACTAATAATCACCCAGAAATCGATTAAGTTCTAAGACCCAGAACTTCGTTCAGCTCTTTGGTCTGTGATTATTGTGACGTAATGTGACGTAATGTGATGAATGGTTAAGTGTCATGAAAAAAAAAGTATATTGGGCATTTTAAGTGTCTTGCTTTGACAACTAGGGACTATATTACATATTTTATGTACGCATATTTAAATCTGTCACTCGGTATAAAAACGGCAAAAAACTTTAATGGGCGTGTTTTTACTGTCATCATTTGACACTTATGAACAAAACAATTTTTGTATGTTGTAAAACACAGGGACAAGTAATTTTATTTTCAGCCATAGCGTAAAAGACAAAGACGAGATGAACACAATAAAATACGAACCACGTTGATTAAGTCAAGTGAAGTCACAGGTTGCAGCGCGAGTAACTGCATTTTTAGTCTCATAAATTTTTAAATTTTATTGCAATGATTCTTTTATATTTATTTTACTGATTATTTATAATTAATCCATAACGCAAAAAATGGAAATTTATTCATTAAGAATTAATTACATATATTTGAAAATCATAAAAAGAATAATACTGTTTTAAAATTTGAAAGTCAATACATGTTTTTCAGTCAAGTTTCACTTACAAGCTTAATGATGATAGATTGTTTTGGAAAATGCTGTAACATTCTATCTTTGATACTGTCTCTCTCTCTGTTTGATTTTGCAGGTAACATGTGCCGTTTACTTTTTCAGGCGGAATGGTGAAATTTAATTGTTTAATAATAAATTTATAATAATTAATTTCCGCAAAGTAACGCTTGACTCTAGTAACTATCTTCTCCTTTTCAATCCCTTTCAATAATTAAACATCTGGTAACATAAATAAGGCTTATAGCAATGCGTTTACGTTGATACAATGCATTCAACATTACAATTACAATAAGCACAAAAAAAGAATGTAAGTGTCATTCTATAAATATTTTATGATTAAATATAATAAATTACGTAAATAAATTATATTATTTCTGGCGATATAATAATAATATAAGTACCTATCACCCAAAAAGCGACAAAGACTGCTCCACAAAGCTTACAGGAGAGCAGTTTAAATAAATAAAAAAAACAACAACAAAAGTACATACAAATTTTATTCTCTTTTTAACTACGTCTCTAAAAGTGTCGTAGTTCAGAAAACATTATTGTTTTTGACTGTATTATAGGCAATTTACTTGCTTTTGTAAATCGAAATTGAATATCGAATAAATACTTACTTTTGTTTTGTTTCTACAGATACGGAAATTTCAAATATTTTCTAGTAGTCGAACAGCAGGTTAGTAGTATATTTAAAGCCTCTTATGTTTATATTTCGCTCTGGTATTTTTGAAATTTATGAAACATATTTTTTTTTTTTACCATAAATTATGAAATTATATTATTATACTTAATACCTTGCACTAGCAACATATGGTTGTGTTACTGGCAATGTTATCATTATGTAATTTTTAAAAGTCAATGTAACTTTATATAAATCATATGTTTTGTATTGATCTCTCCGTCGCTTTAACGATTTATCTTTGCCAATTTGAAATGTGATAGGTACAAGGAATAAGATATACTTGTATTTTAAAATCCTCCAAGTTTTTATGACAATAATATATATTAATTTATTATTTTAACTTAAAAATTAATCCACCCATGCCTATCCGCCCCGTTGAAAATAAAATTTACATTTATGACTCTGAAATAGTTTTTCTATTTATCAACATAATTATATCTACAATATAATTAATTTAGTAATTATTTATTTCTTTTTTAAACCTTTCAATCACGCATAAACAAACAGCTGACTTTAGTTTCATTTATGTTTTTTGCTATGGTGATATAAAAGCTCAGGAACCTTTCGTCTAGCAAAATTGCCGATGATTTTGCATAAAAAAATCTAGTAAAAATAATAAATATTAAAGGTATTCCCAGGAATGAAAGAAAAAAAAATCGAAGTTACTATCACTGATTATACACACTTTCGGATATACAGTTTTATTAAAAACATTCTTTTTCTTCTTCTTCTAAACAAGAAGAAGAGGAATGTTTAACTTAAACTGTTTTATTAAAAAACATGTCTCTACTATAACCTTTCAAAGGATCGTTTTGCAGTCAAGTTGCAAATCTGTGAATAGAATATATTCCTCAAAATGTTCTATTTCATACTTTAACCCATAGGGAATAAGTACCATTTTAGTATGGTATTTGGTTTTGATAATACTGTATCATATCATAGGTCCTAGTTCTAAAGTTCAAGAAGGAGTTCCGTATAACTGATAGCATGAACGCGGCGGCCTCCTTCTCAGTAGAGTTTGGAGCGAAGCGGGAGCGCAAGAGTCGAATGGTCTGACCGCGGAAGCATGGCAAGCCGGTGTCTAACATTAGTGATACCATGGAGATGATTGCCTCCTGGTACGGCCTGAAAGAGATAACAGCTATGAAATACTGGCAAGACTTATTTAAGCAATATTTGAAGAATGAACAGAGTGAGAGTGAGTTTATGTGGAAGTGTTATTCTTCTAACAATTTTCATATTAAGGAGTCCAGTAACAAAGTTCCATCAAAACTTTAAGCCTGCCATTCAACCTATTTAAAGGTGAAGTTTTCTAAAATCCTTTCATGGACCTCCCACTCATAATCATTCTCCGTGATAACTTTCATTTATATAAGTTAAGTAAGTAGTTTTAAAGATTTAACAACTAATTTCTTGATTGACATTTCACTTTTATTTATCTTGCGGCCTCCTTGGGCTAGTGGCGTACGCACCGGTTTTTGTGATGTTGTTTGATTCCTGGACGGGTCAATATAGAAAAATACTTTTTCTATATTATCTCGCGTTGGGTTATTAGTGATACCTTCGTTGTTTCAGATTACATAACACATGTGATTTAGCTACTTACTTTGGGATGGGATGTGGTACTTACTCTATATGTATGTATTTATAAGGTCTTGAACTATCTTACGTATTATTTGGGGACGATCATAGGCTGGAGATAGCCTCCTTTATTCCTCTTACATTGTAAATGTGAACTGCTCTTCAACCGCCCAACTATACGATAATGATTCGTATTACAATCGAGTAACGTTCAGTTTTACCTGACAGCTAGGAAGGCCTGCACACATAGCTCGCAAAACCAGCGGAAAGGCGGTGCCTCCATTTTGCCACCCATCACCATCACCATCTCATCGGTCAGCTTGATGTCCGGTTCGAAACCCAAATTGCCGCCCGGCGAGGACTCGAACATGAAACCGAAATCTGAAAAAGATTAAAGTAATTAAAGTTCAAAAAAATAATCTTCATGCCATTCCCAATACTGGGGTAGGCAGAGGTCTATAATTAAGTCCTTACGACCCACATTCCATCGAAGATATTGTTTGGCCAATCCAATGACAATTGAAAGATTTAGGTCTAACCTAAAAACTTGACTTTTGTCTAAATGCTACTATGACATTGATGAATTTCTGACAAATGAGTTACAGTATGACATTAATATACCTATTCGATACTTGGAATTTCACTTGACATACAAATTATGGACAATTTAAATTGAATAGTAAATTGATGTTTTTTTTTTGTGTTTGTGAAAGGAGATTAATTGTAACTATCTGCGTTTACTTAATAAATTTAGATAATTTTTGCATTTTGCAAACATGTGAGACTATTTAAAAACTGTACCAACTCTACTATGTACCATGGAAATAAAGATTATTATTATTATTATTGGGACAACGTGACCGGTGGTGAGCCCGTCGCCGCCTTTATGTCCAAGCCAATAATATAAACCGTACATAAATTTTGAAAAAACCAATTGGTACAAACCTAGGGGATCGAACTCGGTTGTCTTAACTCGAATTCCGATCGCTTTAGCGACGGAAATTATTATCTGAAATTAGTAAAATAACAACTCACCTATATGTTCCGAAAATATCTTCGGCGGAAGGTGGGTCGAAGGGACTTAATTGTCTAGATTAGAACTCTGTCTACCCCTGTATTGGGAATTGCGGGAAGATATTTATAATTACCTATATGTATGATATGTCCGTCCGTATCCAACATGATGTTTCCGTTGTGCCGGTCTTTTATTTGAAGCAGGAATCCGATAACACTGTAAGCCGCCATCGACGTGACGAAGCATCTCCTCGCGGCCTTCAAGTTAGGTGTAAAGTTAAAACTTAGAAAATGCAAGCCTTTTATTAATTGGACATTACATGTAACTTTAGAGCTGTGAAGTTGGTTTTACAGTGGTAGAGCCACGCATCAGCTTTTGTTGTTGCATGAATGGGCCGGCTCGACCGGGAAAGTACCACGACCTCACAGAATACCGGCGTGAAGTAGAAGTCTCACAAACTTCTGCGTTTCGTCTGGTGAGTGCCGGTAACCGGAGGCCCCCGCCCCTCCTCCTCACACATGGGGGGGGGGGGGGTTACTCTAAGGCCGGCAACGCATCTGCTAAGCCTCTGGTATTGCGGGTGTTCATGGGCGGCGGTAATCACTTACCAACACGTGAGCCACCTGCTCGTTTGCCTCCCTTTCCCATAAAAAAAGTCGACTGTTACATCGATGTTACATTCAATTTTATTGCAATTAATACATATAAGTTTAGCGGTTACAACATTTTTTTTATTTTAATAAAAATAAACATGATAGGACGGTAGAAAAGTTTTTATAATAAGACGACTTTTAATATGGAGCGAACGGAATGATGATAATAATAATAAATAAATCAATACATGACCATCCAAGCCAGTGTAGAAAAAGTGGTTTTCTATATTGACCCGATATCGAACCCAGGACCTCAGATCGGGCGACACCATGAAACCGGTGTGTAAGCCTCTCCTCCACGGAGATCGTTACAGTTTAATATTGATCGAGTGAGATATAATCATTAGTAGGAACTTCTCTTTGGAGCAACAGATATAATGTTACGTTATGCATTATACAGTACCTTGGCAGTAAACTTTACAGACACAATTTTTTACTATAAAAGTTCTTAAAGTTAACATTAATAAAATACTACAACAAAAGTTAGCAATGAAAAGGCTAGAAATAGAATAGAAGCTTAACTTTCGAAGTCATGTAAACAAATTTCTCAAAGAGGGGAAGGTTCAAGAATACTTCGCTTCGTTGGTTTAGGCATGTTGAGCGAATGAGTGAAGAACGAATAATAAAATATATATATATATAGCGCGAAAGTTAATATTAAAAACGGTCGAGTTATACCGAAACTATCTTTCGAAAACCATATGAGAAGACTGCTCGAAGAGGGGAGGGTCAAGAGTACTCGGATACCTAGAGGAGCATGTATGAAAAAAATGAAGAATTTGAAACAAGTGAAAGAGATGTACAAGGACCCTGACATTTGGCGATCTGTACTCTATGGCTTCCTCGCAATGAAATAATCCAAGACATAAAAAATAAAAAAATACTCACCTGAAACTCTCTGGTCGTCTCGTCGCCATATTTCTTTATGAAATATTCGTACATTCCTATATCGGTCTGTCTGCCCAGCTGATCACGTGACTTTGCGTTCGGTACACACTCTATTACACCGCACTACGAATAAATGTACGCAATTAAAACCCACTGAAATAAATTAAGTAATCCTAACTTAAAATAAAATAACAAATATATATCTTTAGGCCATTCCCGATACAGGGGTAGGCAGAGGAATAGACAATTAAGTCCATTCCATCCATCTTCTACCGAAGACAGTTTTTGGGACTTAGTGGTGAGCACGTCGCCGTCTTTTTGTCCAAGCCAACTATATCAATCGTACGTAAGTTTTTTGAAAAACCCATTGGTGGACCCCAGGAGCTTTGAGGATCGAACTCGGGCCTCTTGACTTAAATCCCCATCACCAAAAAGAAACATAACGTCGCTGCTTCGTGGCCGCCATTCAACTATTGTTGTGAACCACTCCAGACATTGCAGCATTGCTGGCTTAGTTGAAGTGCGTGACAGGAATACTAGTAATGTTACTAGGCACTGCTGGTATTTCTTTTTCATATTAGATTCGAAGTACTGAGAGTCTGTAGGGAAATAAAGGATGGTGAAGTTAGAAGAAACCGCGGGAAAATTCAATATAATGCACCAATGAACGCCGAGCAGACTTTTTATATAGAAGCGAAACGTTACGTAAAAATTTCAAGTCAATCCGTTTAATTTTCGAGTTTTGTGAACACAAATGTATATAACGCAATTTTTTTTATTGATTTTAACGCATATTTGTTATGCTGAATTTTTATGTGATTAAATTAAAGGGAACAAATGTTTTTAAAATTTCAACTGACACGGGCGGGATTCGAACCCGCGACCTCTGCCGAACTGTGGCAACGCTCTTATCTCTGAGCCACCGTGTCTTACCAGTTGAAATTTTAAATCTGTATTCTCCTTTCTTTACTTATGCCTGTTTTGGCATCGGCGCCATCTATTGTCCCTTTTGCAAGTGACAAATTTCCTTTCTTTACTTATGCCTGTTTTGGCATCGGCGCCATCTATTGTCCCTTTTGCAAGTGACAAATTTCCTTTCTTTACTTATGCCTGTTTTGGCATCGGCGCCATCTATTGTCCCTTTTGCAAGTGACAAATTTCCTTTCTTTACTTATGCCTGTTTTGGCATCGGCGCCATCTATTGTCCCTTTTGCAAGTGACAAATTTCCTTTCTTTACTTATGCCTGTTTTGGCATCGGCGCCATCTATTGTCCCTTTTGCAAGTGGCAAATTTGACATTCCTGACTTTTCAGTTAGGAATTATCAATAAGATAACGCCAGCAAATTTTTCATTACGCAAATTTTTTATTGATTTTTATGTTTTTAAAAATTGTTCTCTTTAATTTAATGACATAAAAGTTCCGCATAACAAATATGCTTTTTATATACAAACTAAAATATATTTCTGCTTACCCCGGGCGCCGTGGCGACGACCTTGTAAGGAAACAGGTAGAGGTCCAGGCCGACTTGCTGGAAGATGTTCTTGAACAGAGATATGACTTGCAGCGCCAGCATATCCTGACGGACGTCATCGCCCACTTTAAAGATGGCCGCCTGCCACGTTTCGGCCGCGATCGAGGTATACCGGTCTTTACCTTCTTCCTATAAAGCACAAATGTAAAGTAAGTCAATATGACGTAGTCACGATAGCCGAGTGGTTGGGTGATAGGAATACGATTTGAGAGACCCGAGTTCGATTCCTAGATGGTAGGCTCGTACCAAGGGGTTTATACGAAACTTATGTACGATTATATCGTTGGCTTGGACATAAAGACGGCGACGGGCTCACCACCTGTCACGTTGTCCCGAAAATATCTTCGCTGGAAGGTGGGTCGAAGGGACTTAATTGTCTCGACAAGACCTCTGTATACCCCTGTATTGGGAATTGCGTGAAGATATTATAATGGTGATGATGATGAAAGTACCTGACTGTTGTATTCACTTATTTAACAGTCTGAAACCTCCCATACAGGCCTCTCTTGTTAGTAGATATTTTTTTATTTGACTTCACACATTTCCCTATACAGGGTAGGTAGTTGAAGTCTAGACAATTATTATTCCTTTGGATCCCCATTAAACCGGACCTTTTTTGTGACAATGTGACAGGTGGTGAGCCTGTCACTGTCTTTACGTCCAAGCCAACGATATAAACCGCACATAAGTTTTGAAAGAAACTCATACGAAAGAACTCAAACTCGTACGAAAGTACGGTAACCTACCTCCAGGGGATTGAACTATATGTATCTTGACTCAAATTCCGATCACCCAACCACTATGCTATCGCTTCTTTTATTTATTTTATATATCACCACGCTTGACTATAATTTTTTTTTTAAGTTTTTAATTTAATTTTGTAATTGGCTCTATTGACCTTATGACATTATCCAAATTGCCGAAGTAAACTTACGGTTGGCACATCTTCCCCAGAGGCTATAGCCATAGCTACGGATTCCATCTCCGCAATGCCGTACTTCCGTACCCTGAACCTGGCCAAGTAAGGGGCTTTAGCAGCACTCTGCATTGGTGTGCCTGAAATAAATATACACAGTATACATTTATTATTATTATTTATTTAGGGGTCGAGGTAGGCCGAGACTAACTTTCGAAGACCATGTGAGCAAATTGCTCGAAGAGGGGAGGGTCAAGAGTACTCGGATACCTCGACGTGCATGTATGAAGAAAATGATGAATATGAATGAAGCGAAAGAGGTATGTAAGGATCGTGACACTTGGCGATCTGTTCTCTGGCTACCCCGTCAGGGATTGTGCGCGAAGATAAATAAAAAAATAAATATAAATTTTACGACCAGTTGCGTACGGACGGGTGACACCACTAAACCTATGAAGATAAAATTTGGCAAGAAAATATACTACGAGTAGGAGACATCATCCAAGAAAGGATTTTTGGACCTTACGTAGGTTCCTAAAACTGTTTCTTAGGGGGTACTTTTTAAAGGGGTAGAATGGGGGCTGATATTTTATTTGGAACTTTGTCAATTATGGTGTAGAAGTATCAAATATTGTCGATTGAAAAATGAAAATTGTGTATGTAGAATAGCTATAGAATACAATTGTAGAAGATTTGAATTGAAAATTATCATTGGGAAATCTTCATTTTTAAAGTAATACATATAGAAGTTAGTAACTAGGCTTCTGACTATTTCATTTACAAGTTTCTTTTGTATTTACCTACATGGGCCAAGTCACAGGAAAAAACAAATATGCCATGAAATATTCTACACACTACTAAGTAAATACCAATTAATATACACTACAGCTGGTACATACCGCTTTTATAATCTATGTCGATGACCATCGAGTCGGGATTTGATGGCAAGTAACAACCAGGTTGCACCTGAAACGTTAAAACATATAAACGTACAAAATTATATAAATAATATAAAAAAACTCCACAAACTCACTCAAGTATGGGTAAGTAATATTAATCAATGGTAAATATTACCTTAACATTCTTCAATGCCTCCAAGCAAGCTCGTTTGCGTTCGGCGCCTTTCGGGTAAGGTCGGATGATTCCGCTGATGTTCGTGATTTGACTGAAGAAATCAAACTCTCTCTCGTAGAAGGCTTTCGCTGGACCGGACAAGGAGTCCACGATACTCTTCGTAAGACTTTCTAGAATATCGTATAGAACCGCTGTGGAAAAATAGACATTATTGTACATTCAAATAGCGTACTGTATCAAGTGGCAAGTGAGACAGAATGGTTTTGTGTCGATTATTGGACTTATTGTTTATATATATTTAATCCATGAACAACGAGATGAGTTGCGTATAAAGCTGTTTTAAAGGCGACGCTAGCTGGTCCTGGGTAAGGTAATGGTCCTAGGTTCGATTCCCGGAAGGGTCATCGAAGAAAACCAGGTCTGGGCGTTTGTGGTACCTTCGCTGTTTCCGATTCTATAACACAATTTCTTTCGCTACGTACTTTGGGATCAGAGCAATGTATGTGATATTGTCCCTATCTATGTATATATTTATTTATGCTGTTGATTTAATGGATTTCAGGTAATAGTTGAACTTAACACGTCTTCCCCGCTCCAAATAAGATTCTGTATACAAATATGTTCAGATCCGGATTGGTATTTATTGTGAGAAGTGCTTTCTTGAAATGTGTTCGGTAGCAAAGACTTAATCTACACTAAAATGCATTTCTGTTTTAAATTTAGCTTGTTTTCATGACCCCCCATATTCACCGAAAACTCACAGAACATTCACGAATACTCACAGAAAAACAGATCCTTGTATGTTAAAATGTTTAAAAATACAAATACTAAATCTTACAAAATTAGTTAATTTAACATAAAAGTTTACAACTAGTGCGTGTTGCCAGTGATGACATTTGGATCTGAAACGTGGCTCATCACTGCAGACCGTATGAGAAAGCTCAAAGTTGCTAAATGTGCTATGGCAAGGGATTCTCGATATTTCCTTGCGTTATAGACAGTGTTTTCACGCCAACGTAGACTTCCATCGACTCTTCCGTAAACCCCTGGTGATCCACCCACATTGAGAACTAAGGTATTGTACAATAAATTATTTGTAACATATATAACAATGGATAATTTACAGTGGTAGAGCCACGCATCAGCTTCTGTTGTTGCATGAATTGGCCGGCTCGACCGGGGAAGTACCGCGACCTCACAGAATACCGGCGTGAAGTAGAAGTCTAACCAACATCTGCGTTTCGTCTGGTGGGTGCAGGTAACCGGAGGCCCACACACCCCCCTCCCCTATTCTGGAGGGGCACTCTAAGGGAGGCAACGCATCTGTTATGCCTCTGGTATTGCGGCTGTTCATGGGCGGCAGTAATCACTTACCACCACGTGAACCTCCTGCTCGTATGTCTCCCTTTTCTATAAAAAAAAATAATAATAACATAAAAATGAAACTCACGGTCCTTATGATGCATCTCTTCGTCCGTGTACATGTTGGTGTGCATGTTCCAAATCAGCTGGTGAGCGACTACTTGAGACTTCTTCGCCAAGGACTTGATCAGCTCAGATACATAGCCCATCTATTAAATAACGTAAACATAATACATTTATATAGAATATATTAAAGTAGCGTATGGGTGAATGACATTATTTTAATAACACGCTTATATACTTACGTGTCGTAAGAGGCGACTAAGGGATACAGCCTCGAATATCGTTATGGCAACCGATAGATGGCGGTATAACCATCTCTAAAAATATCAATAATAATAATAATAATAATAATTAAATATCTTAACGCAATTCCCAATACAGGGGTAGACAGAGGTCTAGTCTAGACAATTAAGTCCCTTCGACCCTCCTTTAACCGAAGACATTTTCGGGTGTTTTAATATCAGACTAAGATAATCAGACTGGAGATGGGTAGCAGCGTCTGAGGTGCGATTGGTCGGCTACTGCGATCGCCAGTCCGATTGCCAAGCGAGGCGATTATGGTAAATCCTCCCATTGGGAGATGCCAATGTCCTGCAGTGGACTTTAATGGGCCGTTATGTATGCTGCACCAGCTGCGGGATGTGGAGCAGGGCGGCGGAGGAGCCGCACTCACCGTGTCGTAGCGCAGCGCCTGACCCAGCTGCGGGATGTAGAGCCGCACTCACCGTGTCGTGGCGCAGCGCCTGCACCAGCTGCGGGATGTAGAGCAGCACTCACCGTGTCGTGGCGCAGCGCCTGCACCAGCTGCGGGATGTAGAGCAGCACTCACCGTGTCGTGGCGCAGCGCCTGCACCAGCACCAGCTGCGGGATGTAGAGCAGCACTCACCGTGTCGTGGCGCAGCGCCTGCACCAGCACCAGCTGCGGGATGTAGAGCAGCACTCACCGTGTCGTGGCGCAGCGCCTGCACCAGCTGCGGGATGTAGAGCAGCACTCATCAGGTCGTGGCGCAGCGCCTGCACCAGCTGCGGGATGTGAGCAGCACTCACTGTGTCGTGGCGCAGCGCCCGCACCAGCTGCGGGATGAGCAGCACTCACTGTGTCGTGGCGCAGCGCCTGCACCAGCTGCGGGATGTAGAGCAGCACTCACCGTGTCGTGGCGCAGCGCCTGCACCAGCTGCGGGATGTAGAGCAGCACTCACCGTGTCGTGGCGCAGCGCCTGCACCAGCTGCGGATGTAGAGCAGCACTCATCAGGTCGTGGCGCAGCGCCTGCACCAGCTGCGGATGTAGAGCAGCACCACCGTGTCGTGGCGCAGCGCCCGCACCAGCTGCGGATGTAGAGCAGCACTCACTGGTGTCGTGGCGCAGCGCCTGCACCAGCTGGGTGGATGTAGAGCAGCACCTCACTGTGTCGTGGCGCAGCGCCTGCACCAGCTGCGGGATGTAGAGCAGCACTCACCGTGTCGTGGCGCAGCGCCTGCACCAGCTGCGGGATGTAGAGCAGCACTCACCGTGTCGTGGCGCAGCGCCTGCACCAGCTGCGGGATGTAGAGCAGCACCGCGGAGGAGGGGTAGGAGGTGAGCGCGTCGACGGCCGCCTGCGCTGACAGCGGGTGCGGCGGGTACTGCCGGCTGAAGTACGAGAGCGCCTCCACCGGGCTCACGCGCGCCCACGTCACCATGTGCACGAGCTGCCAAGGACACGTCTCATTAGAATCAATTCTCCTAATAACAAAAAAAAAAAAACAAGTCACGACAGCCGAGCGGTTGGGTGGTCGGAATTGCGAGTCGTGAGACCCGAGTTCGATCCCCTGGTGACAGGCTCGTGGCAATGGGTTTTTCAAAAACTTATGTACGAATTGAATCGTTGGATAGGACATAAAGACGGCGATGGGCTCACCACCTGTCACGTTGTCCCGAAAATATCTCGGTGGAAGGTGGGTCGAAGGGACTCAATTGTCTAGACTAGACCTTTGTCTACCCCTGGTATATATATTGGGAATTCCGTGAATATATTTATTTATTTTAATTACAAAAATAAAGAATCACGAATGCTAGTTTCATAAACCTAAAAAGTGAATGTTTCAAGAAATGTACAAAGGGAGTAACGTTGTCACTTCCTGTGTATTTCATAGTTCAGTACATTTTTAAGCACCAATACAGATAAAAATTGCTTGTGATAGTTAATTGGCTCAGGCGTTACGTTGCGGAAATTCATTGTAAACCGCAGAGCTCTGCGGTCGCTCATCGTAGAGTCTACTCGCTCGACAATGCCTCGTTTTGAGGCGAACCACGTGTCGCGTTTTCGTTGGTGGTATATGTTACCTGGTTTTAGTGTAGTGGTGGTGGTGCATACAGTGGAGTTAGTGCAAGCAGATGTGGGAGGGAGGGAGGGAGGGAGGGAGGGTGGTGCTCTTCTTCTCTTCGGACCAGGTAACATATACCTTTTTATATTTGCATGCGGAATGTTGCGAAGTAACTCTTTCAATAACAAAAATTACTTGCACCTACTCATATAAAATTAAGCAAAAGGAAAGCATTATCTCACCTCATGCGCGTCACTAAGTAGGGTCTCAGTGGTGACTAAATACTTGAGAGCCTGTGGAATGTGGCATACTGCAGTCGGTTGTGATTGGACCTTTCTTCTAATTTCTTTGATTATTGCTTCATTCTTCAATCTGAAAATAATACTTATTTATAACTTCATCGTGCGTTATCCACGCTAATAATAGTGCCCTGTGCTTAAAAAGAGAAATAAAATGTATATTTCTTAATTCGATGAACAAATGATTTGAGTTCTGAGGCATGAATTTAATTATATAAGGTTTTTTTATTTAACAATAACACACGTGACCCAGTGAAAATAGTCCTCCACGGGTCTTGGCAAACGGATAGATAGATAGCTACTCATGTATCTATTAAATTAAAAATCATATTAATATATGTAGTAATTATTCATATATCTATGTTTGCCCTTGGCGGAATTCGAAACCACATGCCACCATCTACCAGGCTATCGGATCTTCAATTATGAAATTATCTTCAAAGTAAAAGAGCTGAAAAATCAAAACGCTTATAAAATTTCATGAATTTTCCCCATTTCCTTTGGATTCTATCATCCGAAACTGACTTGGCGACAACGGAACCTTATTAAAAGTATACCTTTACAAATAAAAAATAGATTTTTTTTTTAATTACGACATACGACATATGTCGCAGTTCCGGTAACAAACATTATCTGTATCGAACTTACTGCGTTTCCACCCATTTAGATCAGTTTTCTTATATGGCTCAAGACGGATCTAACAACGAGTTGCCTCATGCGGCCTACCCTACGCCGACATACATAATCAAAATGAGAATTTCCACTTTTTAACTCCATCAAAAACGAACTCTATTCCCGAAGCGCGAAGGTCGAAATCCCTAAATCAAACAACAATCCCACAGCTCACCTCTCAGGCAGGAACACGGCGAGAGCCGGGCTGATGTCCCACGCGTGCTTGGCGTAGTCGCGCCACGTGCGCTCCGTGTTGGGCTTGGATCGCCAAGTGGCGATGTTGTCCTCGCCCGGCACCGCCTGCTCGGGCCGCGCGTGCGGGTTGTGCCACGTCACCAGCAGCTCGATCTCCACCGCCTGCGTATACGTATCTTCACGGATTTCACAATATGGGGGTAGCCAGAGGTCTAGACAGTTGTGTCTAGACCTCTGGCCAGACCTCTGTTGTTCAACGGATTTTCGGACGAAGTGACAGGTGGTGAGCCTGTTTTTTTTTGCCAACAAGCCAACGACGTAGATCATATTTATTATTTTTTTTTTCTAGAAAAGGAAGGCAAACGAGCAGGCAGCTCACGTGATGGTAAGTGATTACTGCCGCCCATGAACACCCGCAATACCAGAGGCGTAGCAGATGCGTTGACGGCCTTAGTTTGACACCCCCCTCCCCTAGAATTGGGGGAGGGAGGTGTGTGGGCCTAAAATTCTAGATACGTTATAGAATTTTATGAATAAATGAATAAATAAATACATATACTGACAAAATCTCATACATTCTCTAATCCCAAAATAAAACCATGCGTGTTATGGAATCGAAAAAACGATGGTACAACAAACACGCAGATCGGAGAAAATGCATTTTCCCTCACGCATTTTCCCATACTTACGTAGTTCCCATACTTCGTTAATTATGATGTTCACGTACCATCAGTTCCAAAATCAAATTCCTCTTCCTGACGTAGTCCTTGACGAAGGTATCCTGTGACTTGGCGGGCGGTTTGATGCTCCGGTTGGAACGTTTACCCGCTAAGCTACCGGCGCCGCTGCTCAGCGTCGTTGTCGACATTGGCACCTGTTTCAATGATACGAAAACATCAATATATTATTATTATTATCAGTATATTATATAATTTCAGTATAAGAAACGCAACAGTAATTTGTTGTTAACTTAAATTATTTTAGAAAAAAAATTATTATATTATTTTATTTTAGACGCAAATAGTAAAAACAATAGAGAAAAAAAATTGAAATGCATTTTTTAGAATTGTTTTGTAAATAGAAATAGAAGAGAGAAGTAACACGAGCGGAAATAGTTGCTAATATTAAAAAATAGTTGCTATTTTTTCATCTTTCCATAAACAATTTAAATCTAGAAAAATATTCACAGAGCTCGGAAATTCTAAAATGTACTTTAATACAAGTGAATAAATAACAAAATAGTTTACCGTATTGATCCAGCCGGTGGTCTGACGGCTGCCTATGTCGCTGCTATTGATCGATGAGCGGTTGTCGGTGGGAGAGTTCGAGGTATAAATACTCTGCTGACTGCTAGGACCCATAGTATCCAACTCTGCTGACAAATTGGAAAGAATATACAGATATTATTACTATTTGTCTCTTAATCTTCATTCATTTTTTTAAAGAATACTAGCAATGCCGGATAACATTACTAGTATTCCTGTTAACCACTCCAATTAAGCTGCATTGCTTGTGTCTGGAGTTGGTTTACGTCAATAGTCGAATGGCGTGGCCCGAACCTGCGACGTCATGTTTCGCAGTCCGCACCCTAAACCATTAGGCTATTGCCGCATTTAGAATGAACGAATGGGCGTCCGTGAAGTGTGTATACTTATATATAGCATAGCATAGTATTAGCATAGTATTTAGTATATATTATAAAAAAAGTATATATTATAAAATATTATAAAATAAATAAATATCTTCACGCAATTCCCTATACAGGGATAGACGGAGGTCTAGTCTAGACAATTAAGTCCCTTCGACCCACCTTCCACCGAAGATATTTTCGGGACAACGTGACAGGTGGTGAGCCCGGCGCCGCCTTTATGTCCAAGCCAACGATATAATTCGTTCATAAGTTTTTGAAAAACTCATTGGTACGAGCGTGACACCTGGGGTTCGAACTCGGGTCACTCGACTCGAAATTCCTACCACCCAATCACTCGGCTATCGTGACTTATATTATGTTATATACTATTTAGTATATAACATAATTAATAGGTGTAATCTCGTATGTCCCCCTAATAACGCGGACCACCCAGAAACATAGGCTTCTTCATAATTGTAAACTATATGATAATTAAACATGGAATACACGCAAGAACGTTTCCCTTGACACCTTAGTCCAACATTACAACTTAACCGTTTGGCATCGACATGCCAAACGGTTAATTTTGTCAGTTTAAATATAAAAAGCAGTGAATAAAATGTGACAGTCATCTCAGTCAAAAGAAAATATAATAATCGGCCAAAACGCAGCCTGGGCCCGTTCCAGAATTAATCTTAAATATTTTCATACATGATTTGGCATTTGCATAATGATATAAATGCTATATTGAGATCAAAACGAAACAGCAATAAAATCTTAAAATATTTCTAAATATTAGATATTTGACGACATCAGCAGACGAGTAGCGTACACACCGATTACTTAGGTGTCGCCAGGTCTGAGGTCCGTAGTTCCATTCCCGCCCTGGTCAATGCAATGTGATCTGGATGTTTGTGGTACTTTCGTTGTTTATGCAGTAACACTAGAGATTTAGCTACTTGCTTTGGGATGCAATTTGGGAGAGCAAGGTGTGTAATGTTGTACCTATCTATGTAAAAAAAAATACATACGTAAAATACGTATTTTTCTTATTTTTCCTTGTCACGTAAACTTATTACGAATGGACGGTATGGTTAGAATAACATACAAACGCAATAGCAACAAAACCATATAACACTTGTAAATGATAATTCAAAATTATCGATACATTTATAACTAGTTACTTACCATTGACACGCAAAAGAAAAAAAAGAGTTTGTAATAAATATAAACACACTTACCACCTATATCGCTGCTCTTCAAATACTTCTTGTCGGAGTGCATCAACTGCCAGAACCTGATGAGGGACATGATGTCCTCTCTCAAGACGCCGGCGCTTTTGGCGGGACACTGCAGCCCCCTGCAGAAGTAATCCAGGCACACGCTGTATACGCGCTCGCGCAGAATATTGCGCGCAAGCGAACGCGGCAGTATATCGCCTTGGAGAAGGGATAGGCCGCAGGATAATAATCTGTAAGAAATTAGTGAAAGCGATTATCTTTCATATTTAGAATCCAATAATTTAAATTATTGACATACAAAACTACAAACCACAGCACACACGTATGCTCGCTAATGCACACGTATACACACGCACTTACACGCACACATGGTGAGATGGCACAGAGCATAAATGGTAGACTAGGCAATATATAACAACAACCTCATACATTTAGTGCATTCTGGATATAATATGGCCACTATTATTTTATATAAATTTGCCTTAGCTCTATACCAATATATTTATGCTTGGACGTTCTATTGTTCTTTGTGGCATGCTTTGGGGCACGCTTCACAAAACTTATCGTAGGCTGTAAAGACTATGATACAGACTTTAACGCAAAATTTTACACACTAATGCCTACTTCGCCAGATCGCCTGATTATTTTGAACTAAAGACTGCACAAGAAGAAATTGGCATAGATTATAATAAGCCACTTCCATACTTTTTACCCCACTCACTTAAATCTGACGCCGGCCGCTTCAACGTGCCTGTTGATGTGGTCCCTCACGTCTCCGACGGTAATCGGTAATGATCTGTTTCACAAAATGTCAAAAATTATTCAAATACCCCGAAGTGTGTGCACTTTTATTAAAATAATTAACATCCTCCTAGGGTAGAAAGAGCTCCTTACAATTATTAATTTCAAACCACCTTTCATCGAAGACTATTTTGGGACGACGCGACAGGTGGAGAGCTTGTCGTTGTCTTTATCTCCAAGGCAACGATGTAAATAGTACATAAGTTAAAAAAAACTATTTGTTACTAGCCTACCACTTGGGTATTGGCTCAGGTCTCTTGACTCGAATTCCGATCATAGGTCGTTTTTTTATGTATATTTTTATTATGTGTATTTTTTATTATTCCCTAGATTGGTGCCAATGGGTTTCGGTTTAAAAAAAAACTTCTGTCCGAATTATATTTATGGCTTGGACATTAAGACAGCGACGGGCTCTCCACCTGTCACGTTGTCCCAAAAATGTTTTCGCTGGGAAGTGGATTGAAAGGACTTAAAAGTCTACCCCTGTATTGGGTATGGCGTGAAGATATATTTGTTTCTATTATGCATATTATTTTAACAAGTATTTTGTTAACAAGACACATTGCACTCAGATCTGGAACAGTAATATTGTTGGTTATTTATTGTTGTTATTATATTGTTGGTTTAAAATAAACAAAGTGAGTTGTTACTCTTCAAGTGTCATCATTCACATAGTTTTTCACTGTTACAATAGGTCCAAAAAAAGTTAAATTTATCTGAATATCAACAGTAGTACATTCACGAAAATATCTTCGATGGAAGGTGGGTCAAAGGGACTTAATTGTCTAGATTTGACCTCTGACTACCCCTGTATTGGGAATTGCGAGAAGGTATTTATTTATATTATTTATTTATTATATTATTTTGTAGTGGAAATATTTTCTCACTATGTGTTTGTTAAACTGTCGAGATAATTTGTTAGATAGGTATTATGGATTAATAACGAACCTGTGAAGAAGACTCGCCAGCATTTCAACTTTCTCCAAGCTATTGTACTTAGCAGTATCGGCCACTTCGCACAGGTATCGAACCCACACTGCATGAGGCGCAACGAACGGAGGCCTCGGCTCTAATTTAGAACCTTGGGATAAAAACATAAACGTTAGTTTTAATTTAAATGAATTCAAGGGCTATATAATGGGTGGTAATGAACCTATAACTGAAAACTTGCTGAACTCTAGGTGTATTAATATAGTATAAATTAATAATAAGGTATAAATTAGTGTAGAGAAATTACTCAGAACTAACAGATAAATATTTAAATATGTGTGGACAGCAAATAAATACTTCGGTTTCCTTTACTTTACAATTCTTTTTTGTAAGTCACGATAGCCGAGTGATTGGGTGGTCCGAATTTCGAGTCGAGAGACTCGAGTTCGATCCCCAGGTGGCAGGCACGTACCGAAGGGTTTTTTCAAAAACTTATGTACGAATACCGTTGGCTTGGATATAAAGAAGGCGACGGGCTCACCACCTGTCACGTTGTCCCGAAAAAATCTTTCGGAAGAGACTTATGGGTCGAAGAGACTTAGGTTTTGCGTGAAAATATTTTTTATTTTACAATTCTTTTAATTTTCACCAATAGGTACAAAGTTTGCTTGCGTGGTTAGGACGAGAATACAGTAGCAATTAAAAATGCATATAGAAAAAATGAGGTGACGCGATGCTACTGCGCTGGCTTGGCTAGGTATTTCAATGCGTAACAATTACTCATTTTTTGGAATAACTTGTGAAAAATGTTAAAAATTTCTTTCCTCTTAAGGAGGGTACGCCTTTAAATTTAATTTTTTAATGACATGACTACCTAATACTATTGACTAAGATAGTGATCTTTAAACTTAGTAGAGTCAAGGGGTGCTTTTGCTCTCACATACCGGCGTAGAATCAAGCTGATTTACTTAAGTTCACTCATAATTACTTTAGTAGCTAATGAAGATAGTAGCACGACAAAATGGTGTGGTGAATTCTCCACAATCCCGAAGCACTATAACCACAAAAACGGAGGAAAATTGTGCGTTTCGTCCAATGTTTGAGTTAATCGGAAGCATGGTGCCTTTTTTACTTTCACCACCCCAATTTTGATTTTTAAATGCCAGCAACGCTTTAGTAGCTTATATTATGGAGTGATAATCGATTCATGGGCTTACTTCGGTCTATAAAAAATGCTAATTAATAATTGCGCTACTGTTTTAAAAATACAAAAACTTACCTTCATACGCCGCCAACGGACTAGTCTCTTCAACTTGTTTGGAAAACAATCCCATTTTCCTGTCGACGGTACATTGCCAAGCGGCGAAAATCTCTTGCAGCAGTCGCAGCTCCAGATCGGGTCTAGCTGTCGTCAGCCACTGCCAGCACTCCACTGCAGTCGTTACGGCATCCTCCGTGAATATATCCACTTGAGACCATGCTGCAATAACGCAAAATAAAAATGATTGGAATCTATAAACTAGACTTTAAAATCTCTAATGCTGTAGTTGTAGTAGCAGAGTCAGTAGCAAAGTCAGTACATCTGACTCGCCGTGGGCGACGAGCTCGCCTGCGCGGCCTGCTGGTGTCGCGCTGCGGCACAGCTGACTCACCGACGCTGTGCAGCAGCGCGCGCGCCGTGGGTGACGAGCTCGCCTGCGCGGCCTGCTGGTGTCGCGCTGCGGCACAGCTGACTCACCGACGCTGTGCAGCAGCGCGCGCGCCGTGGGTGACGAGCTCGCCTGCGCGGCCTGCTGGTGTCGCGCTGCGGCTGGCTGACTCACCGACGCTGTGCGGCAGCGCGCGCGCCGTGGTGACGAGCTCGCCTGCGCGGCCTGCTGGTGTCGCGCTGCGGCTGGCTGACTCACCGACGCTGTGCGGCAGCGCGCGCGCCGTGGGTGACGAGCTCGCCTGCGCGGCCTGCTGGTGTCGCGCTGCGGCACAGCTGACTCACCGACGCTGTGCAGCAGCGCGCGCGCGCCGTGGGTGACGAGCTCGCCTGCGCGGCCTGCTGGTGTCGCGCTGCGGCACAGCTGACTCACCGACGCTGTGCAGCAGCGCGCGCGCCGTGGGTGACGAGCTCGCCTGCGCGGCCTGCTGGTGTCGCGCTGCGGCACAGCTGACTCACCGACGCTGTGCGGCAGCGCGCGCGCGCGCCGTGGGCGACAGGCTCGCCTGCGCGGCCTGCTGGTGTCGCGCTGCGGCACAGCTGACTCACCGACGCTGTGCAGCAGCGCGCGCGCGCGCGCCGTGGGTGACAGGCTCGCCTGCGCGGCCTGCTGGTGTCGCGCTGCGGCTGGCTGACTCACCGACGCTGTGCGGCAGCGCGCGCGCGCCGTGGGTGACAGGCTCGCCTGCGCGGCCTGCTGGTGTCGCGCTGCGGCACAGCTGACTCACCGACGCTGTGCAGCAGCGCGCGCCGTGGGTGACAGGCTCGCCTGCGCGCGGCCTGCTGGTGTCGCGCTGCGGCACAGCTGACTCACCGACGCTGTGCAGCAGCGCGCGCGCCGTGGGTGACAGGCTCGCCTGCGCGCGGCCTGCTGGTGTCGCGCTGCGGCACAGCTGACCACCGACGCTGTGCAGCAGCGCGCGCGCCGTGGGTGACAGGCTCGCCTGCGCGGCCTGCTGGCGTCGCGCTGCGGCTGGCTGACTCACCGACGCTGTGCAGCAGCGCGCGCGCGCGCCGTGGGCGACAGGCTCGCCTGCGCGCGGCCTGCTGGTGTCGCGCTGCGGCACAGCTGACTCACCGACGCTGTGCAGCAGCGCGCGCGCCGTGGGTGACGAGCTCGCCTGCGCGCGGCCTGCTGGTGTCGCGCTGCGGCTGGCTGACTCACCGACGCTGTGCGGCAGCGCGCGCGCGCGCGCGCCGTGGGCGACGAGCTCGCCTGCGCGGCCTGCTGGTGTCGCGCTGCGGCTGGCTGACTCACCGACGCTGTGCAGCAGCGCGCGCGCGCGCCGTGGGCGACAGGCTCGCCTGCGCGGCCTGCTGGTGTCGCGCTGCGGCACAGCTGACTCACCGACGCTGTGCAGCAGCGCGCGCCGTGGGTGACAGGCTCGCCTGCGCGGCCTGCTGCGTCGCGCTGCGGCTGGCTGACTCACCGACGCTGTGCAGCAGCGCGCGCCGTGGGTGACGAGCTCGCCTGCGCGGCCTGCTGCGTCGCGCTGCGGCACAGCTGACCACCGACGCTGTGCAGCAGCGCGCGCGCGCGCCGTGGGTGACAGGCTCGCCTGCGCGGCCTGCTGGTGTCGCGCTGCGGCTGGCTGACTCACCGACGCTGTGCGGCAGCGCGCGCGCCGTGGGCGACAGGCTCGCCTGCGCGGCCTGCTGGTGTCGCGCTGCGGCTGGCTGACTCACCGACGCTGTGCAGCAGCGCGCGCGCCGTGGGTGACGAGCTCGCCTGCGCGGCCTGCTGGTGTCGCGCTGCGGCACAGCTGACTCACCGACGCTGTGCAGCAGCGCGCGCGCCGGGCGACGAGCTCGCCCGCGCGGCCTGCTGCGTCGCGCTGCGGCACAGCTGACTCACTGACGCTGTGCAGCAGCGCGCGCCGTGGTGACGAGCTCGCCTGCGCGGCCTGCTGCTGTCGCGCTGCGGCAGAGCTGACTCACCGACGCTGTGCAGCAGCGCGCGCGCCGTGGGCGACGAGCTCGCCTGCGCGGCCTGCTGGTGTCGCGCGTGCACCAGCAGCGCGGTGGCGCGCCACAGCGCCGCGCGGTGCGACGTCTCGCTGCCGCTGGTGCACGCGTCACGCAGGGCGGTGTGTAATTTCGCGCCGACGCGCCATATCGCCGCTTCACCGCCGCCCTCCGCGTTAACAGCGCCCGAAACCTGTTAAAATTTTCACAGACATTATTATGCCATATTGAAAGTGTGAACAGTGGTAGAGCCACGCATCAGCTTCTGTTGTTGCATGAATGGGCCGGCTCGACCGGGGAAGTACCGACCAGTGCAGGTAACCGGTGGCCCACACACCCCCTCCCCCAATTCTGGGGGGGGGGGCACTCGTAGGGAGGCAACGCATCTGGTATTGCGGGTGTTTCTGGGCGGCGGTAATCACTTACCATCACGTGAGCCGCCTGCTCGTTTGCCTCCCTTTTCTATAAAAAAAAAAAGTGTTTTCCTAGCGAATTCATAAAGAACTGCAAAAAGAAACAAATAGAAAAAGTAGAAGTGGGTCGCCACCGACCTCGCCGGCGTAGCGGCTGCGCTGCGAGACGACGGCGAGCAGCGCGGCGGAGTCGTGCGTGACGCAGGGCGGGCGCTTGTCGAGCGCGGCGCGCGGCAGCGGCGCGGACAGCCGGTTCAGCCCGGCGGCGCCCAGCAGCGCGCCCGTCGCCAGCGCCAGCCCGCAGTGGTGCCACAGCGTCGAGTTCGGCACCTGCCGCGCACACGCACGGCATTTGAATCGTGCGACCACGATAATGATTTCTTGTATTTACGCGACTACTACACATTTTATATAAAACGATTTTCCGTTTTTATCGCATTTTTACAAACTATTTTTTATTTTCCGAAGTTTCGGATGCTTTACATTGGTCCGTGGTCACGGGATGGCATGCTGTAAAGCAAAATCGTTTCACGTGACCCTGGGCACATCTGTTCGAAACCTGGGAGAATTTATGATTAATTTGTTTGGAAAGTTATAAATACACGTGCCAGGTTTGTGCGCATCGTCACATAGATAGCCGATAGCTATTCGGAATTCGAATCATGTGACCCGAGTTCGAAACCTGGGCGAATGTACAATGGGCTGTTTTGGATACTTATACACCTGCCAGATTTGTGCGCAACGTCACATGGATAGCCTATAGCTATTCGGAATTTGAATCGAGTGACGCATCCTGGGAAAGTCTAATCAGTGTTTTGGAAACTGATAAATATATAGATACAAAGATATGGACAACATTAAATACATTTCTCTGATCCCGGATGAACTTCTTTAGCCGATGGATGTGTGATTTGTTTGTTACCTACTCAAGAGTATCATAACGAAAATACAGTAATAAAATTAAATATATATATATATAAATATCTTCACGCAATTCCCAATACAGGGGTAGACAGAGGTCAAGTCTAGACAATTAAGTCCCTTTGACCCACCTTCCACCGAAGATATTTTCGGGACAACGTGACAGGTGGTGAGCCCGTCGCCACCTTTATTTCCAAGCCAACGATGAAATTCGTACATAAGTTTTTGAAAAACTCATTGGTACTGCCACCTGGGGATCGAACTCGGGTCTCTCGACTCGAAATTCCGACCACCCAACAACTCGGCTGTCGTGACTTACAAATAAAGTAATAAAAATACAGTAAGAATGGTCTAAATCGGATAGCGATTATGCGACAAAACGATTAGTGGTTCTCTTTCGTTTTTCATATCCAAAATGGCGTTTGCGCCAATTTCGTTACAATATTCGTGATATGGAGGTCAAAATACATTGTTATACAAAATTACACATCTATAGGCGGTCTTGATACCTTGCGTTATGGAATCACAAACAACGAAAGTTAGTCTCGGCCTACGTCGACACGTTTCAATATTAATTTCGCGCTATATATTTTTCTTTTTTTTTTTTTTTTTTAGAGAAGGGAGGCAAACGAGCAGGTGGCTCACGAGACTAACTTTCGAAGACCTTGTGAGCAAATTCTCAAAAAATCTCGAAGAGGGGAGGGTCAAGAGTACTCGGACACCTAGACATTTTCTGTACGTTTGAAGAAAATGATGAATCTTAAAGAAGCGAAAGAGGTATGTAAGGATTGCGACACTTGGCGATCTGTTCTCCCTGGCTACACTGTCAGAGACTGTGCGTGAAGATAAACAATAAAATAATAATAACAAACTGCGAAGGTACCGCAAACACCCAGACCCGAGACGATTTAAAGAAAAAAAATGCTTATCTACTTTGACCATACCGGCACTAACCTGATTCAGATATTCCTGAAGATGCGACCGTGTCGACTGCGGCGCCCACTTCATCGCTTCTTGAACAATGCCGTGGCAGCGGTCGGCAAAATCTTTAACTATTCCCTATAAAAAGAATGGTGAGTTAATTAATTACAATTAAATGAAACGAAATTTATTTGCTTAAGTATGGTAGATTTAGCTGACAATTCAATCCATCCAAATTTTTTCCACCAATCAATTTTTTTTTATGTGTACGACGTATTATCATTAAATTTTATTTTGTTGTCATAAACACCAGTTATGTGTATATAGTGTTACATTACACAGTTTTTACACTATTTAAACACAGTTACGTCAATTTTTATATTATACTATTTAAATATCAATAGTTTCAAATAGTAATAGTAGAAAAATTTATTGTTAAAATTCTAAAATGAGAATAATAATAGTCAAAAATACCAAATAATCAAATTAAGTCATTAGTCAATTTATTCAAAAATGTTTTTCGTTCGTTTCAAAATATTCCTTAACCGAGTAAAAACATTTATGTATTAGCCATCGGAATAGTTTAATTTTAAATTAATTTTTTTTTATGGAAAAGGAAGGTAAACGAGCAGGCGGCTCACGTGATGGTAAGTGATTACCGCCGCCCATGAACACCCGCAATACCAGAGGCATGGTAGATGCGTTGCCATCCTTAGAATTCCCCCCCACCCTCAGAATTGGAAGAGGGAGGTGCGTGGGCCACCGGTTACCTGCACTCACCAGACGAAACGCAGAAGTTTGTTAGACTTCTACTTCACGCCGGTATTCTGTGAGGTCGTGGTACTTTCCCAGTCGAGCCGGCCCATACATGCAACAACAAAAGCTGATGCGTGGCGCTACCACTGTTAATGTCAGTTCTTTAAATTTTTCTGGCAAATGATTATAAACTCTTATACACATCCGATAGGATAGTTCCTTATAAGAAATATTATTTATATCTACTCGCTATTTCCTATACTGAGGTCTAGACAATGAAGTCCTCTTGACCCCCTTTTCACCGTAGCTTATTTGAAACGACATGACAGCTGGTGAGCCTATCGCTGTCTTCGTGTCCAAGGTAACATTATAATATAATTACTTACATTTCAATAAAGTCACGATAGCCGAGTTGTTGGGTGGTCGGAATTTCGAGTCGAGAGACCCGAGTTCGATCCCCAGGTGGCAGTACCAATGAGTTTTACAAAAACTTATGTACGAATTTCATCGTTGGCTTGGACATAAAGACGGCGACGGGCTCACCACCTGTCACGTTGTCCCGAAAATATCTTCGGTGGAGGGTGGGTCAAAGGGACTTAATTGTCTAGACTTGACCTCTGTCTACCCCTGTATTGGGAATTGCGTGAAGATATTTATTATTTATTACTTACATTTATATAGCTAAATATTTATGTATACTTGTCAATATGAATAGTACCGTGTGGTACCGGTGAAAGAATATTGCCACTCCCTTTCATCCCGTGGGTGTCGTAAGAGGAGACAAAGGGAAACAGCCCAGAATATCGTTATGGCTACCGATAGATGGCGCGATTACCATCTCTAAAATATCAGCCCGAAGATGGGCAGCAGCATCTGAGGTGCGAGTGGTCTGCCCCTGCGATGGCCAATCCGCTTGCCAAGCGTGGCGATTATGGCACATCTTGCCTATGGGAGAGGCCTATGTCCTGCAGTGGACTTTAATAGGCCGTTACGTATGAATGTATACTCGACTACAAACATTCATATTCATCATACAAATGTTTGTCTTTTGTGGGATTCGAACCCGCAACCCTTAGCTTCGAAAGCAGGGCCACGGCTTTCGAGTCTTCAAATTGTCATTTTTAAAATTAAAAGTAATTATGATGCCAAACCTACAACTGCTTATAACATACCGCAATTAACAGGCGTCTTAGATCGAAAGTCGAAGTCCGAAAGGACTTAATTATCCAGAACTCTGTCTACCCCAGTATTGGGAATGGCGTGAAGATATTTTTGAAGATAGATATGTTGAATTAAAAGCGATATTATTCATTACCTCCCTGCCTTCTAACGTGTCCTGAAGTTGCATAGTGAAGTCAGTGCCCGGCACTTTCAGCAGGGGGGTCTCCTGATTGGCGTCCAGTTCCAAACTGAAGCTCAGCACTTGAAGTATGTCTAGCATTGACCACAGCACCTTGAATATATAATAGAACGTGTTAAAATATGCAGGTGGAATGCGTTTATAATTATTACAATTATAAAACGTTTTCGTTAAAAAAATTAGAGTCACGATAGCCGAGTGGTTGGGTGGTCGGAATTTCGAGTCAATAGACCCGAGTTCGATCCCCAGTTGTTAGACTCGTACCAATGGGTTTTCAAAAACTTATGTACGGATTATATCGTTGGCTTGGACATAAAGACGGCGACAGGCTCACCACCTGTCACGTTGTCCCGAAAATATCTTCGGTGGAAGGTGGGTCGAAGGGATTTAATTGTCTAGGCTAGACCTCTGTCTACCCCTGTATTGGGAATTGCGTGAAGATATTTATTATTTATTATGATTTAAATAAATAAATAAAAATATTAGTTTTCCAATCATCATACATAGTGATTCAACCAGCGAAAGCGTCTTCAGAACCATTCAGCCTACCGGTAATCTAAGTCTAATAACAAGCCCAGTATTGGGAATGCGTAGAAAAAAATGAAAGGTCGTAATGATGCATCTAACTCATACTAAGATCAAGAACGAATGTTCAGATAGACATGAACATCCGTGATGACAACGGAACGTGGGGTTTCACTCCCCACTTTCCGTCACTCCTTTGGTTTCAGGATATAGTTGTAACTTAACAAAGGCTTTTATTTTCTCAGTATAAAGCAGATTAAAAATAACACACGAACAAACAATTCTTAATTTTTTAAATATCAAACATAAATTTAAAAATCCATTGACACGAGCGGGATTCGAACCCGCGGCCCCCGTCATACCATGGAGCAATGTTCCTATCTCCGAAATACCGTTTCCCGCCTGCAACGGTTGAAATTTTAAATATCTTTCGTGCCTCGTAGAGGCGTTGGTGACACCTATAGTAATATTCTAAAGTTTCTGCAAATAAAGACTACATTGCACTTACCCGACAATTCCACAACAAATGTGGGAATCGATCCACCAGCCCCGCCAGCCATTTATCTGCCACCCGTCGGATTTGCTTGTGGATATGGTTGAAGCTAACTAAAAGAAACTGCGCGTGGCCCTCCAACTCGCGCTCTCGCGATTCGTCCTTCACTTTATTCGACATGACGTCGAGAAACTTCTGGAATACTTTGTCGCCAACGCTATATATAATAAAATATATTATATTATATTAAAAAACATTAATTTAGTCTGCTATTTTTTTTTATAAATACATATTCTCATACATTTCATCAACACAGAGAATTTTAAAATAATCATAAAATGACAAGCACTGTCTGAATGCAAAATATTGGTTACATTAGTTAGTTTAGTGTCACGATAGCCAAGTGGTTAGGTGGTCGGAATTTCGAGTCAAGAGACCCGAGTTCGGTCCCCAAGTGGCAGGCTCGTACATAGGTTTTGAAAACCGATGTACGAGCCTGCCACTTGGGGACCAGATTCAGATCGTTGGCGTGGATATAAAGACGGCGACAGGCTCACCACCTCACGTTGTCCCGAAAATATCTTCGTTGGAAGGTGGGTCGAGGGGACTTAATTGTCTAGTCAAGACCTCTGTTTACCCCTGTATTGGGAATTGCGTGAAGATATTTATTTATTTATTATTTTATTAGTTACAGTAATAGTTACAGTAGTTTTCGATACATAATGTTTAAATACGTATATCAAAACAGGATTAGGTTGTTGAAAGTAATAAGATAAACACAAGAATTGTCGATTTATAGTAGACTTTAAATCAAATATACCATGACATTAGTGCAAAGGTACCACATACCATGCAACGCAGAGCCACATGCCACTCTTGTCTTTCTGAAGGCCGTGTCACTTAAATATTCAATAATCGGCTGTAAGCTTGGCTCCGGCGAGTTGCACACCCTACAGATATACATAAAAAAAATAAAAAATCAGATATACGATAGTTTAATAATAAATTTTAACGATCCCGTTGTTCGTGCCAAAGGGTTTTTCAAAACTTATGAATGATCTTATGACTTATCGTTGACTGGACATAAAGACAGCCACGAGCTCACCACTTGTCACGTACCAGACAACTTGCACCGTAGATGCTGATTGACTAAAGGACAAAGGGAGTCGACTCTTAAGACAACCACGTTAATAAATGGAGTTGCTTGTTGTTAAGTCATAACCACACGGTTTTACCGCGTTATTGTTAACCTATTACCTATCTAATAAGTGATTAAATATTAAAAGAAAACGAGACAAATGCGAGTTTAACTCGCGTGAAGAGAGATGGTAGTTTAAATGACGATTGTTGGATTAATGTATGTTACTCGTACATACATCGGTAAATAAATAAAAAAAAGATAAATAAAATATTTGATCTGTATTTTTTTAATTTTTATTTGTAATTGAGATCCTCACAACAAGCTTCTTCATATGATAAATCACAGGAAAGGTGGAGATTTTATTTTAAATTTTCCGAGTTGCCCCAAAAGTGACCCCCATATTCAGATTTCGTCTATTTACGTCACTCCTCTGTGTTTTGGTCATATATATATATATATATATATATATATATATATATATATATATATATATATATATATATATATATATATATATATATATATATATATATATATATATATATATATATATATATATATATATATATATATATATATATATATATATATCACAAATTTAAACTTAATCAACCAAGTAGTAGAGGTAGAAACTTCCGTTCTTTCATTTAAACGTACGGAACCCTAAAAATAAGTAATAAATGTAAAATAGAAAGGGACAATGATTCCGAATTTTATCGCGTTATTTAATAAATAAAAGTTGACGGTAGTCGAAGGTGGGACAATGACAGAGACATGTTAAAGACCTCAGCCCCACTGTGACTACGGATGCTATAAAACATTCGGAAACGTTCGGAAGTAAAAATAGTTTTTTAAAAAAAGAAACTAAACAAAAAACGCGATAAAATCCGAAAATAGTTTTATTATAGAACGAGACTGTTTGAAACTATCACAAATGTGTAAATTACCTCAAAGTCTCCAACCAATAGACGCTCAACAAGTACATGCACGGAGCGAATGTCAGTTTGTTGACAATGACAGTGACATCTGGCGGATGATCTAGCAGATTCAGGATCTGAGTTTTCAACTCTTGCAACTCCGTGAGAGACACGGAGTCGTTCCTCACCGCCGACGTGTACTGAAGCTCTCGCATCTCGGATCGCAATGAAGTTTGTGAAACAAGAAATGGCGACTTGACGGCTATCTCTTTCACACCGGCATACCACTCCTGTGGCCATAGACCTGTCAATCGTATGTTCTTTTTTGAAGGATTATGCGTATTTAAAGATGAAATAAGGTTGATTTTATTTTTAAACAATCTAAACTGGATAGGTAGTATTTTATTGTTTTATGTTAATTTATTTTCATTTAACCTCAATAACAAAATCGCAATCTTATAATACTTTATGTTTTTACCATATTATAAAGATTAATACAAAAGGTTAAAATTAAAATTACCAAACAAGACTAAGTACACGCGTTATGTATTAAGCTAAATCGCATCAAAAACACAATTTAAAAATCAAAAACTTGTCAGACTCATCCAAAATAAAATCATAAACTTTATTAATGTTATTAAAATTACGCTAAAATAATAAACAATCTCTAAAAATGCAGTCTAATTACAACCTAAAAGCACACTGTTTTATTTAAAAAAAATGCATAACAGACATTTTATGGTACTTTATACAAACATTTCACACCACGTGCTCAATCAATCAATGCACGTTTAGACATATTAGATATATTAAGGAAGTATGTAGGCATAGTGCTATACTTCTTACCATATTTAAAAGAGTTTTAGAATAAGATCGTATTGTAAAGTACAAAAAAAGGAAAAGAAAAATTACATATTTTGTTTTAGTTACATCATTATTGTCATTTTAAACCTTTCTTAGAAGAACATAACTAGACAGACGCGTTCATTCTTTCTGCTCAGAAATCGGAAATTTGAAATTGAAAGTCATCATTCCATTAGTGCCTAGACTCTTCAGACTTTATAGTAAGCGTCAAAAAACCTGGAATATACTCTATGAAAGCCTTGTAGTATAGAGCGCAGCATTGTACAAATTCCGACCTTTAGTAAAAAATGGGCTTGATACAATATCTAACCCATTTTGTACTATTATCGCCCATAGATTCAATACGCTGAGAACACGAGAGAGAAAACAAAAAGGGCTTGTTTTAAAATAAAATGACAAATCAAATTTCATTTAAAAAGTATAGCACCATAACAGATCACTAAAAGCACCATATTAATAAAAGAAAAAATAAACCACAAACAACTATTTTCTAAAAGCATCATTTACTCACGCTTTCGCATGGCTATAGGCGTGGCCATAGAAGAAGAGACAACAAGATGTTTAGGTACATCTATATAAAACAGCATAGTATATTTTAATTTTAAAGATAGTGGTGGGGTGAAGAAAAGTTGAATTGAATATACACGAGTACTATACAATATGTAACTAACGGCTCGAGTCGTGAACAAAAAATTAACCCGCGCAGATGATTTATTTGGATTCTTTTAGATCTATCTGGAAACAGACGTCCGTGGGAAGAACGCCGTTCGTTAAGGTAGTTGACTGTTTAAAAAAAATCATTAAAATGCGACGGGCTCACCACCTGTCACGTTGTCCCGAAAATATCTTCGGTGGATGGTGGATAAAAGAGACTCAATTGTCAAGACTAGACCTTTGTCTATCCCTGTATTGGGAATTGCGTGAAGATATTTATTTATTTTATTTTATTTAAATAATTTCAAATAATTTTCTATGCAAACACTCCATGTAAGCTACGCGACTAAGGCGACGTCACAATTTAAACATATACACTGTATATTATAATCTAGTGTCGCGTGTTGAAACGTTTTTTGTTGTATGGAAGTTTTACCAACTGCTGTTTTAACACCTAATTTAGAATAGCAGTGATGTTTTTTTTCTCTCTTAAAGAGACGTCATGAAAGATAATTAGTTTGTCACAAGTCAACTGAATAAAACCTCTTTTAAAATAATAATCTGTTGGTATATCAATATTTTTTAATACAGCCAATTACCCCATTCATCTCTCTCATTCAAATTACTATCACAGAGTAGTTTGTTAGCGGAAACGCGTCAGCTATTCTTTTTACGAATTATTTTACTTATATCTCGTTGCGGTCACGACTCGTACCATTGGTTATAAGAGGTCAATTTAGAGCAATTTACAATGTGGGTAGAATTAGAATTACAAAAGGGTGTACAGAATCGTAATAGAAAAACCAATTATAACAATAGAAAACAGGTGATAAATACCTGATTCGGCTGCTGTGAATCCCATTACGACGCAGTACAGCCAGAAATCCTTAAACAATTTGTGCAGTCTGGGCTTGGGGTTCTTTATTGGAGGTAACCTTTTGACTAGAACCTGTAACAAAATGTATCAACGGTTCTATATCATTCATTCATTCAATCATTCGATATCTATGATGATTACATCATAGATATCGAATGATTGAGTTACATAACTGAGAACTATTAAGTTACATTGAGAGTCATACTTGCTGCCATTTCTTAAAGCATTTTCATTATATAATATTTACGTACAAGTGTAATTAAGCAAATACTTTCGCAAACATTCATAAAACTCACTCGAGTTGAAATCTATGCTTTATTGTTGATAATTTTCAACATAATTAATTTCGTTAAACCTTTAATTTAGAAAAAGCAGTGATGTTTATTAACTCATTTTAATAATTTTCTCATATTTATAATACTTAAACTATAAAACAAATAATTATTATTATTATAAATATATGGGGAGATCCTAAATGAAAATTAAATCATTTTATTTTCGATTCGGTATTTTTCGAGATAATTCTTCTGCGGATATCGTTGCTACTTACAAAGATCTTCTTTGGAAAGGACGCTCAATAAAAGAGTATGTTATCATATTACGCCAGTACCACACGGCCACCGACTCATTTTGGCACAAAAATTCACAAATTACTCTATTGTTTTGATAAATTAAAACATTGTAATACCATCATCCACGGGATACTATCGACCCGGTAACTCGGAGGTTAGGAAACCATGAAAACCGGTTTGTATGTTACAACACAGTAACAAAAAAAGGCCGAAAGTCACGATAACCGAGTGATTATTGGGTGATCGGAATTCTAGTCAAGAGATCCAATTCCCAATCCCCGAGTGGTAGGCTCGTACCCACAGGACATCTACCATAAGATCATCACTATCGTAAGATCGGACATAAACACGGGCTCACCGCCAGTCGCGCTATCCAAAAAACTTTCGAAAGTATGAGTCGAAAGGACTTAATTAATTGTCTAGACCTATGTCTACTTCCGTACAGGGGAATTGCGTAACCAAAAAAAAAAAAGTCACGATAGCCGAGTGGTTGGTTGGTCGGAATTTCGAGTCGAGAGCCCCGAGTTCGATCCCCAGGTGGCAGTACCAATGAGTTTTTTTTTTTCCAAAAACTAATGTACGAATTATATCGTTGGCTTGGACATACGGACGGCGACGGGCTCACCACCTGTCTGTCACGCTGTCCCGAAAATATCTTCGTTGGAAGATATTTCTAGTTCTACCCCTGTATTGACAATTGCGTGAGGCTCACCACCAGTCTGTCACGATGTCACGAAAATATCTTCGTTGGAAGGTGGGTCGTAGGGACTTAATCTTCTAGACTAGACCTAGATATTTATTTATTATTTACGAATGTAAAACTCACCGCGATGACGGGTATGAGCACGCCGAGGTTGCCGGCGCTCGAGCTCGCCTTGAGCACGGGCGCCGGCGAGGTGGTGGCACGCTCGCCGCCCAGCCCCAGCTGCACGAAGAGCTCGAGCAGCCGCGTGAGCAGCTCGAGGCGGGCGTTCGTGCCGCGCGAGTTCGCCGCGACGTTCGCGAGCGCGTTCAGCACCGCGCCGGACACGTGTCTGCGCACGCGCACGCGCACGAGCACGCGAAACGCGTTTTTTTTTGTTTTATGTTCACTCAAATCCGAACATTCATTCATCGAAGGTGGAAGGCGAACGGTGTGAGAATATTGCGACTCCATATCTTCCCGTGGGTGTCGTAAGAGGCGATTAAGGGAAACAGCCTTGAACAATCGTTATGGCAACCGATAGATGGCGGGATAACCGTCTCTAAAAATATCGAGGCAAAATAATCAGACCGAAAACGCGCAGCAGCGTTTGCGGTGTGACTGGTCTAATACTGCGATCGCCAATCCGCTTGTCAAGCGTGGCGATTATGGCAAATCCTCCCTATTGGAGAGGGCTGTGTCCTGCAGTGGCCTTTACCGTTATGTATGTAATCAAATCAATATTAATCAGCATGAATCAGGGGTAAATATCTTACTTTACCAGTGATGGGTCAAAGATGTGAAAATTAAAAAAAAATTGACTTTCACCTCACTCACCTATAACTTTTCCTGTCATCTGTGTGATGGTAAGCCGCGCTCGCCGCTTCCACTGTAATGACAGTGAACATCCGCATTATTTCGTCGTGAGCTGAACCCTCGGGACTGGCCAGCGCCATACAGCCGAGCTGGTCCACAATCAGTGTGTCCAATGAAGACGGGGCGCGGCAAAGTCTGGAAAATAAAATATATCAAAATCAAATAAAGTGGAGGACGGAGTGCAAAGTTGGCACGTGGAATGTTAGAGGAGGCATGAGAGATAAGACGAATGAGTTGATTGAAATAATGAAAGAAAGAGAATTAGATGTCGTGTTTGTCGGAGACCAAGCGGAAGGGCAGTGGTACTGAAGAGCTCCCTGGCGGGGCGTTAGCTCTATGGTCCGGAGTCCCGGAGAGCGAGAGCGCCTGCCAGGGAGAGGGGGTGCTGCTGTCGTCTCGGTTGGTCGATGTTATGACTGAATATAAGGTTGTGAACTCGAGACTTCTCTGGGTTCGCTTTAAATTGGGACTGACGAAGTTATTCCTTTTGGCTGTTTATGCGCCGGTGGCTTCGTCGTCTAGAGCTGAGCTGGAGGAGTTTTGGGAGAATGTAAGAGAAGTTCTAGACTTGGTTAGAGGAAACGAAAGAATTGTTGTATGTGGTGATTTGAATGGATGGGTTGGTACCGCTCGGCCAGGGTACGAGTCGGTGCTTGGAATGTTTGGCGATAAAAGGGTTAACGATGCTGGCAAGCTTATACTGGCTGTATGCAAGGAAAGGGTCTTCTTGTGACAAACACTATATTTAGTCACAAGAAAATCCATATGTATACTAGAACAAGAGAGAATGAGAGAAGTATGATCGATTTATTCCTGGTGGATGACCGACTGCGAAAACAGGTGATGGATACGCGAGTGTTCCGAGGTGCTGACCTGGGAACGGATCACTATCTAGTGATTACTAGATTTAGGGTCTGTTCGCGGGTTGGCGCCACCGGACGGCGATACCAGAACCACAGTCGGTCGGTAGCATCCGAAGCTAGAAGCTTCAGGAAGCGGACACTAGGAATAAATATCAAGCAAGGGTAGCCGAAAAACTGGACAGCATTGGTGTCAGGAAAAAATATGTGGAAGAAATATGGCAGAGCCTAAGAGATGGAATGGTTAGTGCAGCGGAAGACGTGTGTGGAACTGTGAAAAGAGGTAGTAGTAAAAGGGTGATGCATGGTGGAATGACGAAGTGAAAGAAGCTGTAAATAAGAAGAAGAAAGCATGGTTAGACTACTTGGCCTCTAGTAACGATAAGGATATGAGAGAGAAGAGGAAAGAAAGATATAAGCTCCAGAAAGTTCACACGAAAGCATTGATTGAGGAAGTGCGTGAAAGGAGTAGAATGGAAGCGGACGAAAGGTTGTCGCACAACTTCAAGGAGAACTCCAAACTCTTCTTGAAAGATGTTGGAAGGACCCGGAGTGGTGCGACAGCCTTAAGAATGAATAAAGTGCTTTGAACCAATGACGTCCTCTCAGAAAAATCGGACGTAATGCAGCGAGGGAGCGAATTTTATAGAGAGATGTATGCGTGTGATGATCTTAGTGAGGATCCGGGGTGACGCCGTGACTGGTACGCCAGACTCGGACCTCGACGACACTGAGGTCATCAGTATGAAAGAGATTGAATGTGCGATTAGAAGTTTGAAATGTGGTAAGGCTGCGGGACTAGACAGAGTTACTGCTGAAATGGTCAAGTATGGTGGGCCACGCGTCTGGGACAGCTTTCATCTGCTGTGCAATTTGTGCTGGCGAACGGGGCTGTTCCGGATGATTGGCGATCCGCGGTCATTGTGCCTTTATATAAAGGTAAAGGTTCGCATTATGACTGCGGGTGCTATCGGGCGATCAGCTTGACCAGTTTAGCAAGTAAAGTTTACTCGAAGGTTTTGACACGTAGGATACAAGATAAATCGGAAAGATTTCTATGGGAGGCACAATGCGGATTTAGACCTGGAAGAGGATGCACGGAACAATGTTTTCTCTCCGCATGATCGCGGAGAAGCTTCTGGCTGCTAACCAGAAGATTTTCTGTGCTTTTGTGGATCTTGAGAAAGCATTTGATAAGGTTGTAAGGAAGAAAATGTGGGAACTGTTGCCAGGGTATGGTGTGGATGGTCGATTGCTAAGGGCTGTGCAGTCACTTTACTGTGACTGTAAAGCCTGTGTGCGGGTAGGGCATGACCTGTCACCCATGTTTAGCGTCCAAACGGGCGTAAAACAGGGTTGTGTCATGTCTTCCTGGCTATTCATACTGTATCTCGACAGCTGTTTACAGAAGCTGAAAGATAGCTGTTTGGGTGTGAAATTGGGTGACATAAAAGTAAATTGTCTGCTTTATGCTGATGATGCAGTGCTTATAGCACCATCAGAGGTGCAGGCATTAGTCACGTGTATGAAGAAGAATGTGAAATTAAAGGTCTCCGTTTGAATGCTAATAAAACTAAGGTTCTGGTATTTGAAAGGGACGAAGAAAGAACGAAGTGCGAAATTTGGGTAAATCAGGAATGTCTAGAACAGGTGAATGAAATTGTATACTTGGGGAGTGCGTTTAGCCGGGATGGAAGATGTGATTTAGATGTGGACAGGCGTGTCGCTGCCGGGAACAAAGTCAATGGTGCCCTGACTGCGTTAATCAAAAGGCAAGGCGTTGTGAAAAGTGCACGCCTTGCAATACATAACGCAGTGTTGGTACCGACTTTGTTATATGGCAACGAAACCTGGGTATGCCAGAAGAAGCATAAAAGCAGGTTGAATGCAGTGGAGATGCGATCTCTTCGTAAAATGTGCGGCCTTACCATGGCCGACGGAAAGCGAAACGAAGAGATTAGCAATATGGCAGGTTTGAAAGATGACCTTGTCTCAAAATGGATAAGGGCTTGCTTCGGTGGTTTGGGCACGTTGAGCGAATGAGTGAAGACCGAATGGTGAAGAAAATATATAGCGCGAAAGTTAATATTAAAAGGTGTCGAGGTAGACCGAGATTAACTTTCGAAGACCATGTGAGCAAATTGCTCGAAGAGAGGAGGGCAAGAGTACTCGGATACCTAGACGTGCATGTATGAAGAAGATGATGAATCTGAAAGAAGCGAAAGAAGTATGTAGGGATCGTGACACTTGGCGATCTGTTCTCTGGCTACCCCGTCAGGGATTGTGCGTGAAGATAAATAAATAAATAAAATAAATCGATAAATTATATCATCATATCAATGGAATCATATCGTGTGAAGTCACGATAGCCGAGTTGTTGGGTGGTCGGAATTTCGAGTCGAGAGACCCGAGTTCGATCCCCAGGTGGCAGTACCAATGAGTTTTTCGAAAACTTATGTACGAATTTCATCTTTGGCTTGGACATAAAGACGGCGACGGGCTGACCACCTGTCACGATGTCCCGAAAATATCTTCGGTGGAAGGTGGGTCGTAGGGACTTAATTGTCTAGACTAGACCTCTGTCTACCCCTGTATTGGGAATTGCGTGAAGATATTTATTTATTTATTTATATCAAACGGAACAAAAGTAGTACATGAATAGTCACGATAGCTGAGTGGTTGGGTGATCGGAATACAAGTCGAGAGAACCGAGTTCGAACCCCAACTTATGTGCAAATTATATCGTTGGCTTGGACATAAAGACGGCGATACGCTCACCATATTTATTTATTCATAAATAAACATTCTTACGCTATTTCCAATAGTGGGGAAGACAGAGATCTAGACAATTAAGTCCTTTCGACCCATCTTTCAACGATGACATTTTTAGGGACAACGTGACAGCTGGTGAATTGTCGCCGCTTTTATATCCAAGCCAATGACATAAATCGTAAATAAGTTATTGAAAACTCTCTTCTCTTGACTTGAATTACGATTCACTAGACGATATGGATCAAATGTCTTAATTTAAGTTTAAAAGCCGGCTTGTGGCGGCACGTTTGAATTATTGGACTTCCGATATTCCCACAATAATGGTCAGAACTACATCCTCGTAGTCCACTCTGAACAACGGCTTGTATCTGCTAAACGTCCTTGACTGTAATTGGGTAACCGAGGAGTTTTCTCAGCAGGTAAATATAAATATATAAATAATAAATGTCTACGCGCAATTCCCAATACAGAGGTAGACAGAGGTCTAGTATAGACAATTAAGTTTCTTTGACCCACCTTCCACCGAACATATATTCGGGACAACGGGACAATTTTTAAAAGTGTTCGCCTTATGTACGTATGTATATACTTTATTGTACACCTCAAATAAATATTTACAAAGTTAATATAAAACACAGCTCGAAAATATAGGCACAATAAAGTGGTCTTTTCGGTAAAGAGCGATCTCTACCAGACATTTAAACAGGAGCCTTATATTAAGCTTCTGTAGGTTCAACGGCCAATAAATAAATAAATAAATAAACACATAAATAGATAGGGACAACATCGCATACATTGCTCCGATCCCAATGTAAGATGCTGAAGCACTTGAGGTATTGGAATCGGAAACAACGAAGGCACCACAAACACCCAGACTCGAGAAAATGAAGAAAAAGTGGTTTTTCTACATTGACCCGACCGGGAATCGAACCCAGGACCTCGAGATGGCCACACCTTGAAAACCAGTGTTTACGCCACTCGTCCACGGAGGTCGCCAACGGTCAATGGCGCACAGATTAAAAATGAATGGTGTGGTAATAGTAAAGACTGAGTAATTTATACACGAGCCTCATATTATGCGTCTGTAGGCTCTTCGTTCAATGGCACACAGATTAAAAACGAATGGTATTGTAATGGTAAAGACTGGGTGACATACCTCTGTTGAAAGAACTGCAGTATAGTATCTGTAGTCTTTGGCGTGTCTTTCAAAGCAACAGCTACGTGGCCTAACATGATCACTATGTTTGTACTTATCAGAGATGACTCGCTGAAAAATATAAAAAAAAAACTATTATTAAAATATATCGAGTCGAAGTCACGATAGCCGAGTTGTTGGGTGGTCGGAATTTCGAGTCGAGAGACCCGAGTTCGATCCCCAGGTGGCAGTACCAATGAGTTTTTCAAAAACTTATGTACGAATTTCATCGTTGGCTTGGACACAAAGGCGGCGACGGGCTCACCAAGAAAAGTATTTTTTCCTTGTTCTATCCTGAACAATAATAATAAAAAAATAAAATATCTTCACGCAATTCCCAATACAGGGGTAGACAGAGGTCAAGTCTAGACAATTAAGTCCCTTTGACCCACCTTCCACCGATGATATTTTCGGGACAACGTGACAGGAGATGAGCCCTTCGCCGTCTTTTAGTCCAAAAATTCGTACATAAGTTTTTGAAAAACTCATTGGTACGAGCCTGTCACCTGGGGTTCGAACTCGGGTCTCTTGACTCGTAATTCCGACCACCCAACCTCTAGGCTATCGTGAGTTTTAATAAAAAAATAATCTATACATATAAAGAAAATTGGAGTATCTGTTTGTAATATTGAAATAACCGTTTTTTACTACATGTATATGAATACATACGGTACATACACCAAAATAAAACTGTTTGTCTGTTAGTTCCGGCTTATCTTTGAAATGGCTGCACCGATTTTAACAGGACTTTCACTGACAGATAGCTAATGTTATATGGAGTAAAATAGGCTACTTTTATTTTAGAAACATAACAAGGGTTCCGCGTTAAGTGTTAAACTGCGGGCAAAGCAGCAGGGGGGAGCCAGTATAAAAATACATACTTGCTTACTTAACGGCCTGTATAAAATCGACTGGAGGACATAGGCCTCTCCCTAAAGAATATTTGCCATAACGAGTCTGGTAGTGCGATCGCCACGCTTGGAAAGAGTATTGGCGATCACAGTACCAGACGCGTCGCAACGTACGCGCAGCTGCCCGTCACCGGTTTCCACAATTCTGGTCTGGTATATTTCGAGATGATTAATCCGCCATCTATCGGTAGTTTTGAGGCTTTTCCTTCAGCCGCCTCTTACTACACCCAAGAGAAGAAAGGGGATGGAATTATTGTTACGTTCTTATAGACATATCCTAAACGAATTTTATCCACGGCGCTAATTTTAGAAAATTACTTTTAAGCTGATATATAAATAAATATCTTCACAAAATTCCCAATACAGGGGTAGGCAGAGGTCTAGTCTAGACAATTAAGTCCTTTCGATCCACCTTCCACAAGACTTTTATCGGTCTTTATGTCCAAGCCAATGATGCAATCGTATCTAATGTGACAACAATAGAAAAACTTAGGGATCGAACTCAGGTATCCTGACTCGAATCCCCGATCACCCCACCACTCGGGTATCACTTTTCAGGCTGATATAAAACTAAAAATGTCTCTAACCTATCGCTAGTCTCCGCTGTAAACAGGCGATTGCTAACTGAACCCACGAGGGCCGGCACGCAGAACGGATCTACCGTCAGAGCCGCTTCTAGAGCCACGCAAAGATTTTCTATGGCGGCGTCTCGAAGTTTCTCGAACGGTGTCGACTTCACAGGAACACCGGTCGACGTCATGCCTTGTAATTCTTTGCCTTGCACTGAAAATTGTCGGGAAATTTTAAAAGTATGAACAGTGGAAAAATGGACTTATTTACTTGCCTAGTATACTAATTTGCTCTCCAAAAAAACTTCCAAAACTTGTTTATATATTTAATTACATAAACAAAAACAATATTAATTACATAAACAAAATTTAGCAATGTAGATTTATTGTGGTTACTTTTGGTTATAATGACATGGCTTCACACTGAGAGCAGGAATACACTACTTTTTTTGGGTCGTAGTGTCATAAACTTTATGTAAGAAGTTTTATTATTGAATTTCATTCTTTAAAGGTCAACGAACTTCCGATATAAACATTCAACCTCAAATTCACTCCCTTACTGCCATTCCCAATACTGGAGGAGACAGAACTCTCGACAATTAAGTCCTTTCACCTTTTTTTTGGAAACAACGTGACATATGGTGAGCCTGTCGCCGGTTTTATGTCCAAGCCAACGTCATAAACCGTACATAAGTTTTGAAAAAACCATTGGTACTGGCCTATCGTGACATATATACATAAAAGATATATATTTTACAGAAACAGAAACATTAGTGTTCTAAACACCTGTTTGTTAATAAATAGTGTAATAATAGAATTAAAAATCAAAAACGCACGTGTAACTTTCATATGCTCCTTTCCTGTTTTTTCCAATTCCAACTTATGCAGCTTAAACAGTATGGGCGATGGCGTTACCAAGAAATCTCTGAGGCAATATATTGACGTATTTGCTATCGACGGGAACTTTGTCGCAAGTTTACCCAGACCCTGCAAACATTAGAGATACATATGACATTAATAAGTAGTAAATTAATAAGTAAATATTAACAATTATAAGTAGTAATTAATAAGTAGCTGCATCACGATACATACGGATATTAATATATGCTGTAGTGAAACAAACATACATACGGATCTGATGCCAAAGTATGTAGCTAAAGCAATTGATCCGGTCGCAAAGAAAGCATCTAAAGCTTACTTGTTTTATGAAATTAGAAACAAAGAAAGTACAACAAACCAGTACCCAGACTCGAGCATTTCTATTTCTACATTGACTCGATTAATATAACATTAAATCAAACCCGGGACCTCAGAGCTGACCACACTATGAAAACCGGCGTGTCCACGGATGTCACCAAATTATACAGGGAAATTCCTAAATAAAATTTATAAAATTTTATAAAAAGCAAATTACTATATAAGGATATTAATATAAATTATAGTGAGTATTGTAAAATACACAATGTACAAAACCGCACGTATTCGCACAGTCAAGCACACAGTGTGTGAATGTGTGTATGTGACGTGCTCGCCTTTCTTCACAATATGGTTTTTTCGCAAGATTTAACTATTTAACAACAATCTCACGAGCCATCCTTAATTTTAGGGTGGTCAGACGTCTAGACAATTAAGTCCCTTCAATCCACATTTCACAGGAGCTTATTTGGCTCCGCGTGACAAGTTGGGAGCGACTCTTTGGTGCAAAAAAAACAATTGATACGAGACTTCCTCGTAGCAATAAGATGTTTGGACAATGAAATCTTTTCAATCGACTCTTCACCGAATCTTATTTGGGGCAACGTGACAGATGGTGAGCCTATCGCTTTCTTAGTGTCCAAGGCCACGGTACAGTATAACTACACACACATATTTACTACATAATTATTTATATATACCTATAAACATCTAACACACGAGTACAAACATTCATATTCATCACAGATACGTTTGTTGCGAGATTCGAACCCACAACTTCGAAGGCGGAACCATTACCAAACTCCACTACTGGGTCGTCATTATCGTCGGCATTATTATTATTATTGAATAATACTGTTTACTATGGAATACTTACTTCTAGACAAACCATAAGTAACGGCATATGAGCCAAAATCAACTTGTGGTTATGATTCGAATTAATCTTCTCAGTCAGGCGTCCACAAAGAGAGTCCGCGCCTTAAATTAAAAATCAGCTTTAGTAGAATAAATTTAAGTGTGTTTATTAAAAAATAAAATAAAAAAACCACATCTACTGCTACTGGTAACGCTTCTCAAGTCTGAGGAGATTCGGGGGTTAGGTATAAAGGCCTGAACAAACATTTTTTTAAACACAGAAAAGGGAATAACGATATTTTAGCAATGGGTGACATTAGTTTTGAGGAAACAGAACTCGGTTAAGCAGATAATGTATTAAGTAGCCCAATTATTACATTTATATGATGACATTTATGAATCAAAATATACAAGTCATTAAAAAAAATCAAAGCAGGAAATAAAAAATTAAAACAAATGCTACGATAGAGAATGATATTAATAAATTAAAAAACTACGATACAGAATGGCTATATTCAAAGGATATTTATGAAAGAAATATCAAGATTTTATATTCATCATCTAGGTGTTTATATAGACTATATCATGAGGTCAAATAAATAATTCATCGATAAAAGTAATACATAATGACATTTATTGATATTCATTTTTAATCTACCACCGTTTCGTAATGAGGTTCCTCTAACGGAGAAGAAACAGGCGAAAGAAACTCCGTATCAACTAACTGCCAGTGATTATTATCATTAATGTATTCTCTCAAAACTCTTATAAACGAAGTTAGTATAGCGAGTTACTAAATCTATTCGTTTAAAAATAATGAATGTAACGTTTAAAAACACAAAAATAACATTTTTAATGAGATTCAATGAACAAATCCATGCAGCGTAATGATGATATAATATGTACGTGTAATATACTATATATATCTCAACAACATATTACAAAGATTCACATATCCATTTAATTTTAACTCAAAATAATTATTATGCTTTAAAACAAAATTAATATTATTATTTTTGTATCTTAAAAACATTAGAATTTTAAAAACTAATATTGCTTAATAATAAATAATAATAAAACTATTATTTTATGTTTTTAATTATCTAAAAATATTAGATATTTAAGTAAAGGATTTTAAACAAATTTAATATAAGTCAAATGTATTAAATACTTTCAAACAAATTTAAATTACGTCAAATGTATAAATTTTGGTAGATAAGATTGTTTGTTATTTGGTACTAAATGATCGAGTGTTAGTCAGAAGGGTCAACTCAAACCTACACACTATAGAGATACCTATTAATATTGTTAGAGCATTTATAAGAGCCGGTACATCATAGTCCTCATCCACTGTAAAATTACAACGAAACAACTTAGATTATTATTGAAAACATTCCTTTATCAGAGTCACGTTTTAAAAAAAAATAACAAAAAACATGAAAAATAGGCTATGACCTTCAACATTATATAATACATAATATAACCGAAAAAAATTAACAAAATCTGTAGTGGTAAAAAGAGTGCAATCGGATTATGTCGCAATTAGAACTCGGAACTCTACTTTCGGAACTCTGGAACTGACCAAAATCCACTACAGATAGATTCTGTTGTTCCAAAGGCCTTTACAGCTTTGTTGAAAAGATAATAGAAAATCATTTCTCAAACACATAATAGAATAATAAAATAGTAATATTACTGTATTATAATGAATTCAAAACAATAAAATCTTTGATGATATTATGAAGACTGGAATTAGTTTATCATATTAAATCTATATATTTTTAAACTGGCCCAAATAGCATAGTACATAGTGTATCTGTCTTCGAAGCTAAGTGTTACAGGTTCGAATCCCGCTAGGAGCAAACATATGTGTGACGAATATTAATGTTACAATGCAAGTGTTTTTAAATGCACTTGCTACTTAATTTTTCTTCATCAAGTAAGGTTGACTGTTAGAGAATTCCACATGGCATTATGTCCACCTATTATTACATTTATTTTAAATAAAGTATTAACAATAAAGCATAAATAAATAAATAATAAATAAATAAGTGTACATCTACGTAAGTATCCCTCCGTTGAAATTTGGGTAGAATGAACTACCACAGAATACACTAGTATTGAGAAAACTAAAAATAATAAATAAATAAATATCTTCACGCAATTCCCAATACAGGGGTAGACAGAGGCCGAGTCTAGACAATTAACTCCCTTCGACCCACCTTTCACCGAAGATATTTTCGGGACAACGTGACAGGTGGTGAGCCCGTCGCCGCCTTTATGTCCAAGCCAACGATATTCGTACATAAGTTTTTGAAAAACCCATTGGTACGAGCCTACCAACTGGGGATCGAACTCGGGTCTATTGACTCGAAATTCCGACCACCCAACCACTCGGCTATCGTGACTAATACAATAAACAAAAAAGAAAACTAAAACAAATCACATTTAAAAAACTATAGTGAAATAGACAATTCTGCAAATCCCTCCTAGATAGTTAAGTAACAATAGACATCATAATACAAACTGTAAAGTAATACAAACTATTTCACACATAACTTTTAATACTTATTTTACTTTCACACTGGACTTACGCTGGAACAAGCGAGCTTTCAATGAAGTATAAGGGATATAGCTTTATTATAAAATATTTGTAGCACAACTGTTGTAGTTCAAAAAATTTTGTTTTACATCAAAAGTAATGAAAATAAAACTAATTAAAAATTAAAGCGGGTACAGAATGTACGTTTAACATATTTCTTTTTGGTCAGAACAATCAGTTGCTTTTTCTCTTTGGACACAAATGGATTTAAAACTATTTGGAGGTCGACATCACATACGATATACTCACAAACTAAAAAAGTCGGCCCGGATCCAATATTGCAACACAAACAAATAACTACTAAGTTTGATGCATTCACTTAATGCTTAAAACTGTTTCCGAAGTAGCTAAAGCACCTGTGTTTTAAACAGAAAAAAAATCTCACGCCTTTTCAAATACAGGGGTAGACAGAGTTCTAGACGATTAAGTCCTTTCAACCCACCTTCCACCAAAGACATTTTTGGTACAACGTGAGCCCATCGCCGTCTTTATATCCAAGCCAACGATATCATATTATAATTCGTACATAAGTTTTTGAAAAACACATTGGTACGAGTCTTGGCGATCTCTCTCTCTCTTGGGTCTCTTGACTCGAATTCCCATCACTCAAACACTTGGCTATCGTGACTCTTTATTGTGAAGTGTGGTGTTATGGAATCAAGAACAAAAATCGTGTAATTAACGCATATTACCTGTTTCATCGCCAATAGCCCACACTAACAAGTCCACACAGGCCGAATTCGCCATGACGTTAACTTTGAACTTGTTCACAGTGGCATAGTTGCTCTCGCGATCCTCCTTCTCCGATGCGTCGTGATGTCTACTCTGTAACTCTGTCTGACCGCTGAGGAATAGACATTTCACGAACTCCTGCAGAAGAAGGAAGAAAGGAAGTAGTATTATGTTAATATTACAGGTACACTAAAAAAAGAATTTTTTAGTTTTTAAAATTCAATAAATATATTCGGGCATAGCTTCTGACGAGACAGCCAGAGAGAACCGATAGCCAAGTGTCATGATCCTTACCAAATTAACAAATTACAAAAATAAAAAAAAAAAAACATGTTCACGCCATTCTCAATGCTAGGGTAGACAGAGGTCCAGATAACTATGTCCTTTCGATCAACCTTTCACCGAAGACATTAACACAAAAATAAAAGTATATAAGTTAAACATATTCTAAATAACATTACTAACATTTATGTTAATCAGTCCAACATAGCTGCAATGCTTGTGTTTGGAGTTGTTAAGGATAATAATCGAATAGCGGATGTTATGTATTGCAGTCCAAACATTTAACCTACTGTCTCTTAAAGATTATTGATATGACCAACAAAAAAAATTACAGTGTTATCAGATATCATATACGAAAGATTATAGGACGCGCATGGAAATAAAATAATAAATAGTCAACATTAAAAATAATGTAATACGATTCAAAACATTATCAATGACAATGGAATTTTTATGTAATAAAGAATACATAATATAGCTAGTACTGTATTAATAAGGTATATTGTTATATGTACTAATACTTTTGTTCAACGCTTAACATTTGTATTTTACAGTAGATATATTAATTTTTTACGATGCCGATCGGAACCTGCCTCAATAGACCCATGTTCGATCCCCAGGCAGTAGGGTCGTATCAATATTTTTTTTTTCAAAAACTGTGTTACTGTTGTACGATTTATATAATTGGCTTGGACATAAAGACGGCAATGGACTCACCTCCTGTCAAGTTGGCCATAAAGGTGGGTTGAAAGGACTTAATTGTCTAGACCTCTGTCGACTCCAGTGTTGCGAATGGCGTGAGGATATTTGCTTTTATTTTTTTAATACTTTATCTATTTATGTTTATATTTACAATACTTTTAAATTAAACAATAAAGAAAATTAAAATAAAGTAACTTACTTGAACATCTTTCGTAAATGGACCCGGTAAATCCTTCTGATGCTGTAAAAGTTCTCGTAGTAAAGTAACCATCACCAAGTTTAGCGTTTCAGAAAAAGATTTGTATGGGAAGACCTGAAAAAGATAAGTTTTAATATTTAAAGATTTGTCTCCAATAAAAATACAATAAAATAAATAAATATCTTCACGCAATCCCCAACACAGGGGTAGACAGAGGTCTAGTCTAGACAATTAAGTCCCTTTGACCCACCTTCCACGGAAGATATCTTCGGGACAACGTGGCAGATGGTCAGCCCGACGCCAACTTTATGTCCAAGCCAACAATGTAATACGTATATAAGTTTTTGAAAATCTCATTGGTACTGCCACCTGGAGATCGAACACGGGTCTCTTGACTCGAAATTACGACCCACGCCACGAAACCACTCGGCTATCATGACTTAAAATATAATTAAATTAGTAAATGGTTTTTTCAAGCAAAGTAAATTTAATCACATGCCATTGTCTTAAGCTGGGAATAATAGTAAGTAAATAAAATCCGTGGGAATTTTACAAGGTAAGCAACATCTTTACTTAAAATACTGATATTTATACGACTAATCAGCATGGTAACTGCCAAAATTAATTACCTGAATTTGTCCTGATGCATATATATCTTCTGCTTCTTCATCCAAAAACGACAATAAATCTTTGGTCAGCAACTTTTTGGCCAAAGACAAAATAGACTGAAGGTAAGTCACATAGAATTGCACATTAATTCTCTTCTCCGGTGACTCGGAGAATCTCATATAAGGAAATTGATTGAAACTTGATCCAAACTTGTGAAAGAAGTATGTAGTAGGATCATATGGTACAGAACTATAACTATGTAGGGATCCCCTTTTAAATGTTCCACCTGAGCTATCAGTCGCGTCGGTACCATTTTCCATAATATTCTCGTTGTTTGGATTCAAATTTCCTGATAATGAACGAGGGATTATCGGTCGGAACTGATTAAACTTTCTCTTCTTATCTAGAGTGGAATACTCAAAGCTCGGTTCCGGTTCTTTAGTCTTTACTGGACTGGGAGGTTGGGGAAATAGACGACAGAGTAATGGCGGATCAACCGTCGCATACCGTCCCATAGAACGCGCCAGACCAATCAGTGTGGGTATTGTACTTTTGCAAAGTTGTAATTTCGATACGGTATTTTTATAATCTTTGTTTTCGTGACAGCTGTAGATAATCTTTGTGAGGTTGGACATTAATTCGATTTGAGCGGTTATTATCTCCTCGCGTAGGGAAGGCTGTTTCGCGGCAACGTCAGAAAGCAACGTGTTTAGGCAGAAACTAAATTTTTCAGCCATTGGTATTCCTGGAAATAAATTGTTAAAGTTAGATTAATTTGGAAATGTTGTCTTTTGACAGAAATTCACTTTCTCATTCGTTGTACATTACAATAGCCAAGTTTTTGGGTGATCAGAATTCAAGACAAGGTACCCCAGGAGGTAGGCTTGTGCCAACGAGTTTTATCAAAACTTATGTGTGAATTATATCGTAAGCTTCGACCTAAAGACGGCGACATGTTCACTACCAATCACATTGTACAAAAATAATCTTTTTTGGATCAAAAGGATTAAATTGACTTCTGGCTACCACTGTATCAGGAAATGCATGGAGACAAACAACTCATCCATCAGATATCCGTGGTACCCGATGGCGACTGTCATCTGTATTATAGAAGCTAAAAATAACACTACTTCATGCTGTTATGTTATTAAATGTGTGTGTAGTTGTTCTTAGTTTCCCATAAAAAAACTCTGATTATGTAAAGAAAAATAAACTTACGATCAGCGCACTTAATTCTGCACAATGGTTCTTCAAACTGCGCATTGGTCAAGCATTTCAGGATTTTCAAAAAATATGGTAACAATTTATCCTGGTGCTGTAGACCACTCTGAAGGAAATACAAGCCCAAGGCAATACTGGCTTCTTGACTGCGTGAGGTAACTAGCAGTGAGGAACTGGCTTGAGGGCAGAGCATAAACAATGTGTTTACCTGGAATAAATAGACAGTTAAATTAATTATCAATAATATTATAACTTTCACTTTGTAGTGTGACATGACCAAATTACATCCCGGTTGATGTTAAAATTTAAAAGTGCTCTTTTTTAGATGTAATTTGAGAGGAATCTATGTTTTTTTATAGAAAAAGGGAGACAAATGAGCAGGTGGCTCACGTGATGATAAGTGATTACCGCCGCCCATGAACACCCGCAATACCAGAGGCATAGCAGATGCGTTGCCGGCCTAAGAGTTCGCCCCCTCCTCCGCCCCTCAGAATTGGGGGAGGGGGGTGTGTGGGCCTCCGGTTACCTGCACTCACCAGACCATAAACTTCTACTTCATGCCGGTATTCTGTGAGGTCGTGGTACTTCCCCAGTCGAGCTGGCCCATTCATGCAACAACAAAAGCTGAAGCGTGGCTCTACCACTGTATATGTCTGTTTGGAGTGGATATCAGACTATAGGATGTGCATTGTGGATGCCATATGTAACGGTATTCCAATAGAAATGACTTATTCTCATGATTTAATAGCACTTGCAAAGAAAATGCTAATTAGTGAGGTGAAGGGACTATGGGAAATTACAATGTCAACTGTCTGCTGTTTTAGATTAGCTTAGCATTCTTGCACCCCTGTCCATCATGCTAAGATCAGAATTAGAGATCGTTCATTTTGGAAATGCTGTTTGGGTGAGGAGAATAAAAACTACATTTTCTTCAACTGTTCTAAGTTATCCTTATATATAAACACCTTGTTTGTATATATTCTGTGTGATTTTATTTTTTCTAATAACTTTACCTCTGAGCCACCATGTCTTACATGCATCAGTTGAATCTCCATTCACTTTATTTATGTCTGTTTTAGGCATTGGCACCGTCTACTGTTGCTTTTGCAAATGACATCTTGACATTCCTGACTTTTCAGTTAGGAAATATTAATAAGTAAATGCCAAATAATTTATATCGTAATTTTTTTATTGATTTTAAAGTATGATTTATGCTAAACTTTTTGTTATTAAATGAAAGAGAAAAAATATTTTCAAAATTTTAACTGACACGGGCGGGATTCGCATAACTTTAATTAAGTTATATATTAATAATAATTAGTTAGTACATTATTATTAATATATAACTTAATTAAAGTTATGCGAATCCCGCCCATGTCAGTTAAAATTTTTAAAATATTTTTATAAAATTGTACATGTTTTGTTTTAGGTAATTCCAAAGAGTGATAACATCAAAATACATGTATGTTCCATGTCTATGATAACACAATCTCCTCATTTATGTAAAAAAAAATTCTATGTTTACTGTTTAAGTTTTTTAACTGGTGAAACATTCCTAACAAGTTATTGGCCAATACAGAAAAATGCCACACAGGAAAGATGTGTTGGACTGACCAAGACTGCATTCATTTTGACTATCTTCCTTCTCAAAATTGCTACAAAAATGTACTTGTATGTACCAAAATACATTAATATCATAGTGTGTATATTGTTTACTACTTGCAATGTAACTAAAAGTAAATTTAGAAAGAGATTAAACCTGGATTAAAACAAGTGCTACAATTATATCACAAAATTGGTCATCTTAATAAAAAACAAGCTTATAAATAAATATCTGTTAATCCTCATTAGTGCGCATTGACGTCCAACTAATTACAGAAAATATCATTGATCTGCTATCCCTGACTTATGTCATATGATGAGATCATAATGAAAACAAAACAGCTATTCTTAAGATACTAAATTTTAATAAACCCTCTCGAGAACCATTCGAAAGTACTCGTTAATAATTCATCTTTGGAGAAGACTTATTCAGTTTAATATGAAAGTACTGATTTCGTCACTGAAATAAGCAATAAATACGACTAGTTATGTTGTAATAATACCGACCTTTTCCCATGGTGTTGGGTTTAAACACGACAAACACCTGGCAAGGTGTTGTACTGTTTGTCTGAAAAATTCGTGTTCGTCCATCGTGCTCATTTATCTTGTTTCAATATGATACATTTTCTCATTTGAAAATTAGAAATAAAATCGAAGGATCGACACAACAAACTATCGACCACCAATAGACGTCTTCGTCTGACACTGACAGTTGAACAGTTGACAGTGTTGACAGCCCAGCTGACTACAAGAAATGACATTTCACGTTCCGTTTTGTCTAATAAATTATTTATTCATATTCATTATAAAACAGCTTATCAAAAGTGTACTGCTGATCATAGGTTCAGCAGGATCATCACTTGAGCAGGATGTGGGGTCACCGTTTCCTTGTCCGCCATACACGCTGGACATGGAGGGCGGTCAGTAATACCTAAATTAACAGATGTTTGTTAAACAAACCGTGTCCGGTAATGGCGTTGATTACAATCCGAATTTGATGCTCATTTAGACAGAAAAACATTTTGGCTAAACAACTGCTAACCTTAGGTTGGGCTTCCTTAGTCTGTCTGCTTTCCGAGAGGTTTATCCAGAGCGGTGCATGCTAAGCTCATTTTACCTACAGCTCGTTTCTCGAGTGTTCCTAGACAAAATCGAACCGTGTAAATATAGAGAAAGAAAGTGGTTTCTAAGGCTTGATAACAAATCTGTAATAAACTAAACCAAGCAAATCGTTTGAATAGAAGCGACGTACAGATTCGTAATTAATTTTATAATTTTGAAATCTTGACTGTTGAAATGAAGAAAATCGCTACGTGTACGAGGCTTGGTCATTAAGATGCAGTGAATTATAGCTGTATCATGATTAAGTATTCATAAGTTTTATGATTTATTAGTTTAAGAATATTGCTACTCCCTTTCTTCCCGTGGGTGTCGTAAGAGGTGACTAAGGGAAGCAACCTTGAATATCATTATGGCAACCGATAGATGGCGGGATAACCATTTTTAAAAATATCAGACCAAAATTATAAGGTCGAAGATGGGTAGCAGCGTCTGAGGTGCAAGGTGGCTGATACTGCGATCGCCAATCCGCTTGCCAAGCGTGGCGATTATGGCATATCCTCAATATAGGTGAGGCCTATATCCTGCAGTGGACTTTAATAAGCCGTTATGTATGTATGTATGTAAGTTTTATTATTATTAGTGATACTGTTCAGCGGTGAGTTGCTTTGAATTGCCTCCCCAAGGATAGCCACAAAGAATGGTCATGTGCCACCTGTGTCAATCGTCTGTCTGCAATATTGTACAAATACAATTCATCGCGTACGTGGCTGCTACTCGAGAATCTTTCTTCCTCAACAGTTATACTGCCACTTCGGCGTGCTGATTCTTACAGTTAGGTCAGTTACGAACCCCCGAATGGGTTCCCGCCTTATCGTGGTGGTTAGGATTAGTAACCGTGGCTTGGACGCCCATGGTGAACCAAGAGGAACCCACATGGCCTTCCTAACTTGCCGGGGTATGGCCGGCCCGAAGTGGCATGACAACCATGGTCTGAATTGAAGAGCTTCTAATGGTACTTGTAATCAAGTACCGGTTTTCCTTTGCTTTCAAGCTCAGCCGTAATTCCGTCTTCACCTGGCTCCTTCTAATTTTTAGACAGTTTGAGAGCCGTCCTAAATAGTCTCAGACTGACTCAGGGACATCAACAACATAGTCGGATAAGCTAACAACCGATGGGAAGGAAAGGCTCGATTGCCTCGTACAGGCAGTCGTATTGTAGACTGTAGAACGACCCCGCACAATACTACCAGCGCAATATTGAATCGATGGATGAGGGCGTAAGACCGTTCTATGTGGTAATTTTTTAGGGGAAAGCCTATATTCAGTTCTTCTGATACGACGTTATGGTGATGATGGTGAAATTTAGCAATTTAGCGCGAAAAGTTCATGTAGGCAAAGCTACGAGCAACAGCTAGTTATGAATGTACTGAAAAAATACACAGATACTTTATAATATAGATTAACGAAACAAATGTTTACTTTTGACTTTTTATACCAGAAAAATACACGTTTTGTGGCAGAATCTGAAAATATATTTTTCGGATTTTCGTTTTTTTTTAAAAACGCGATAAAATTTGAAAATAGTTTTATTTAAAAATATATTTTTCTTCTCAGATATTAATTTGAAGCAGAAGTTGATGGGATATAGATCGCTTGAGAAACTTGTATCTAATAAATATTTCAACTTTTAATACCATTTTCCTTTGAGATATCATTGATGCAATAAAACTGTTATTACAACTCTTAAGCGTGTCAAAACTTTAAATTGTTCTATTCAAACGACATTAAAAAAATAGGGCCAAAGTTTACTGAGCACCATTAAATTATCGTTTACCAAAAAGATGTCCTTGCTTTCAATAAACATGATAGGCCATCTATACTATTATTAAAACAAGTCAAGTTGACTCTGTTTCTCTGTCCGTGTGTAATGTTTTTACAGCTTAGCGAACCTTGCTAAATTTGCGAAATATTTTTCGGAACAAATATTTTTATTATAAGAACAAATTAAAAATACCATGCGAATAAAGTTGCGGGTAATATAGTATATTACTACTATTATATACACATAAGTCATACACATTTTTATTATGGGTATAACTAGAAGGGCTTTGTCTGCACTCTGAATATTTATAGTGTTTTCTGGCTTACACGGCTGCAGCGATCTCGATTATATTGTATGAAGAGATAGTAATGAACATCATACATGTACATAGCCATCATAGATATATACAGTAATGATAGTAATGAATATTGAATGTTTCCTTTGTCTATATATTTATCTCTATATATCTATAGACAAAGGGAAAATAGAGGCTACTGAGCGCAAAGCCGTAGTAGGCTACTAGAAAATACAATTGGCTACCGACAGATGGCGAGGTAACCATCTCGCAATATAACAGACCCAAATTTTATAAATTAAATTTAATATTAATATTTTAATTAAATATTGTAACAGTGGTATGGCCACGCATCAGTTTTTGTTGTTGCATGGTTGGGCCGGCTCGACCGGGGAAGTACCACGACCTCACAGAATACCGGCGTGAACTAGAAGTTTAACAAACTTCTGCGTTTTGTCTGGTGAGTGCAGGTAATCTCTTTGTTCCTTCCTCTGTGGTGTCCATCGGTGGTAGATCAAAGCCTTGGTTTGGTGGCACCTGCAGAATGGCATCTCGCCAAAAGCAGCAGTGCTACCGGGCCTGGGTTAAAGCATCGGCGTCTCGGGATTCAAAAACTAGCGTTTTTAAGAAGGAGTATAACTCTGCCGCCAGGTACTTCAAAAGAATAATTACTGTGGCAAAGTCCGAGCACAATGGCAGAATTGGCGAGAAACTAGTTCGTCTTCCTTCGGGAAATCGTGCTTTCTGGCCCCTGGCCAAGGCTGTCCAAGGGAATTTCAGTCAGCCATCACTACCATCTCTGCACAGGGAGGACAACTCGCTGGCCCATGACGCAAAAAGAAAGCCGATCTTCTAGGTTCTCTTCTTGCCTCCGATTCGACTCTCGATGACAGGGGGAACTCACCGCCGACCATCCCGTGCAGTGAGTGCTCTATGCCGGACATAAGGTTCTTACAGAGCTCAGTGCGAAAAGCACTCCTCTCCCTGGACATCCAGAAGTCGAGTGGGCCCGATGGTGTCCCCCCTATTGTGCTGAGGATGTGTGCTCCCGAGTTGGCACCGGTTCTGACGCGTCTTTTTCGGTACTCCTACTCTAAAGGCATCGTCCCAATGACATGGAAGACAGCTTTGGTGCACCCGATCCCTAAGAAAGGCGACCGCTTAGACCACCGATTGCCATCACTTCCCTGTTCTTCAAAATAATGGAGTCCATTATAAACTGCCAGCTCCTGAGGTACTTAGAGGAACATCTGTTGATCAGTGACTGCCAGTACGGCTTCCGTTGGGGTCGCTCGGCTGTGTACTTCACTCATCGATGGGCGGAGGCAGTAGAGAGCAAGGGTGAGGCCCTGGCAGTTAATTTGGACATAGCGAAAGCCTTTGATCGGGTATGGTACTAAGCGCTTCTTTCAAAGCTTCCGTCATATGGGCTTCCCGAGAAATTTTGCATTGGGTCACTAGTTTTCTCACAGACCGGAGCATCAAGGTCGTAGTTGACGGTGCATGCTCGGACTCCAAGTCTGTGAACGCCGGTGTCCCACAAGGCTGTGTGCTATCGCCAACCCTGTTTCTTCTGCATATCAATGATTTGTTACAAATTAGTAACATTGATTGCTATGCAGATGACAGCAGGAACAAACTTGTGTCTGAAGTCGAGATTTTGTTGGACAAAATCTCGGACTGGGGCCAACTAAATATAGTCCAGTTCAACCCTAAAAAGACACAAGTTTGTGCGTTAATCGCAAAAAAGAAACCCTTCGTCGTATCCCTTCGTTTTGAGAGCACTCCCCTAGTTGCCTCAGCCAGCATCGGAATCCTTGGCGTCGACATATCGAGCAACGTTCAGTTTCGCGGTCATTTGGAAGGAAAGGTCAAATTGGCCACTAAAAAGCTTGGCGTGTTCAGTAGAGCACAACAGTACTTCACGCTGGCCCACCGCTTGCAACTTTATACGGCGCGGGTTCGGCCGCACATGGAGTACTGTTCTCATCTCTGGGCGGGAGCACCCCAGTGTCAGCTCCTTCCATTTGACCGTATCCAAAGAAGAGCTCCTCGAATTGTCGACGACCATACTCTATCGGATCGGCTAGATCCCCTGGCTTTGCGAAGAGATGTTGCATCTCTTTGCAATTTCTATAAGATCTACTCTGAGGAATTGTTCGGATTAATCCCAGCCGCTGAATTTCACAATCGCACCTTACGGCATAACCAAAAATTTCATCAACACCACCTTGATGCTTGGCATTCCACCACAGTGAGTTTTTCGCGTTTTTTTCTGCCACGCACTTGCACTTTGTGGAATGAGCTGCCGTCAGCGGTTTTTCCGAAACGACTTAGGGACCTTCAAGAAAAGAGCCTAACTAGCGGATGCGTTGACGACCTTTCTTAAAGGTCGGCAACGCAGCCGCTGTTCCTCCGGTATTGCAGATGTTCATGGGCGGCGGAAATCACAAGTTTGCCACCTGCTCATTCGCCTCCCTTTTCTATAAAAAAAAAAATCGTTCGCCAATCCGCTTGCCAAGCGTGACGATTTTGACAAACCCTCCCGTATGATATAGGCCTGTCCAGTGGACTCTTACAGACCGTTATGATGATGATGATGAAATAAAGTATAAAAAATATGAAATATAACTACCCTAAAACGTTTTTCTTGTAATTAAAATCTAAAAACAAATTTAAAATACAATACGATCGAAATCGCGTGTAACAGCTAGTTAACTATATTTTCAAAAGATGCTTTTAAAAAAATATGCGTTTGTGTGACAAGTAACGTTCAAAAACAGGAAGTAGTCGTTATTTGCTATTACAACACAAAGATTCATCTAAAGCGATTATTCGGACATTATCATTATTTTACTGATATAATCGCACCCATAGTACTATATAAGCAACACACTTTTCACATAAACTATATACTCGTCAAATATATTTTGTACAATTCAGTTCACATAAAAAAAAGTAAGTTTAAAAACTATTCTCTAACATACTTCAAAGTGATATTATATTTTTTAATTTGTGTGCACTGTTTTTGGGTGATTGATAAATTTGTAAATATTGAGATTTTCTGAAAAAAAAAAAACAAAAACAAACAATAAAATGTAAATTACTGTTACAATTTTCAGATAAAGATGTTCAAGAATCTTATAATTTTGGCCATCGTTGTGATGCTAGTGGGTGAAGTAAGTAACTTATAATTCTATTTTTTGTTAATTTGGTAACGATGTTATGTTCTATGTTATATACGTAAAAAGTCAAATAATTTTCTCTGACGACCTCCATTGACGAATGGCATTCATATAAATTTTCATGGTTTTCCCGTTCTTGAGATCCGGGGTTCGATTCCCGGTCGTGTACTACAGAAAAGCAGCGCCTCTCGCACTGATTTTAATTGGAAGTTGGAACGGTAGGAAACGGTAACAGTTGAACTTATTGGTACCTTCTTTATTTCCGATATCATAACACAAGAGTTTTTACTACTTACTTTGGGATCAAAGCATTGTTTGTGATGTTTGTGATGATGAGCCTATCAATGTAATAATATTATTTTGTAAGTAATAGCTCGTTTTTATTTTTTCATAATAAAACACCTTAAATATTTCTCGAACAAACCAAAGCATTATTAGGGGAAGCGGCTACCCGATAGCCTAGTTGATGGTGACCCTGCCTTCGAAACCGAGGGTCACGGGTTCGATTTTTGATAGGAGTAAACATTTGTTTAATGAATATCAACTTAAGTCATATATGTTTATATTTAATATAACGTTTAAGTAAATATATTTTTATCGATATAAAATATATCTATATTAGTGTATTGTAGAGTTGGCTTTCACCCAAAGACGGCAAGATACCCCTGTCACGTTGTCCATTATAAGTTTCTGTGAAAGTTTGTCAAAATGACTTAATAGTCTAGACTTCTGACTACCTCAATATTGAGAAATGCGTGAAGATAAATTAATAACGGGATTTAGCGTTCCAATTGCGAGATATCGGTATAGGTGCCGCGGCCACTAATCCGCAAGTGTCATAATTAAGGCTAATCATTTTTATGCGAAAAGATATATGCAGACTATAGAGTCCTGCAGGACCTTTACAGGTTTTAAAGTAAGGTAAGAAAGTAATCGGACTGCATAAAAAAGTACACCTAAACAGCTTGTTTAACTTCAACTATGGAGTACATCTCTTTGATTATGGTTCTTTAGTCACTTCAATATCTACTGCCATTCTACAATAAATTTATTATTAAATTTCTTTAAATAAGAGCAAGACATTCGACATTTGAAGAAATGTTTAAAGCCAGTATCACATGCTGTCAAACAATACTATAGAAAACAATAAGATAGAAAGAAAAAAAATGCAAAAAAAAAGTTTATTAATAGTTATACAGCGAGTGAACCCGCGAAGAGCAGCTAGTATTCAATAAACGCAATATTTTATCGAAAAAGTGCACTAATGACTCATTATTTTGTCGGCGAATGATTTTACTACACGAAGGATTTAAATTAAAAAGTAAAAAACGCTGTGTTTAAAGTCAGGGTGTTGCGTCTATAATGTATTTGGCATAACAAGAAACAAAATTGATATAAAAAACAGAGCAAAGAGATTATTTAAATACTAAACTTCTTAAATACACTAGTAGTTTTTTTTTTTAGTTTTAAAAAATATTGCTGTATGGGGAATGTGAACCTGAAGCGTTATTCCCAATACAGGAATAGACAGAAGTAGAGACAATTAAGTCCTTTCAACCCATCTACCACCGAAGATATTTTTAGGACTACGTGACAGGTGGTGAGCCTGTCGCCGTCATTATGTCCAAGCTAATGATACAATTCGTAAATAATTTTTGAAAAACCCATTGATACGAGCTTACCATCTGGGTATCGAATTCCGATCACCCAACCACTCGGCTATCGTGATTTTATTTTAGTATTAGCTTTATTTCTTATTGCGGAACTATTCTTTTTTATAGTCAATGCAGCAAGGTGTAGGAGGACTTGGTAAGTAATATTTTAAAATTTAATAAGACATAAGGAAGCATACTCGTAATTTCGTAGCAAAAAAAAGGCATTAAAATATACCAAAGCTTTGAAAATAGCAATGCCTACCGACAGATGGCGGTATTGTTATAGTTATATATGTTACCTTGGAAACTTCTGGAAAATATTAGGGATACTCAAAGATGGGAAGTGCCTGGTACTGTGATCGTCAATCCGCCTTCTTTTCCGGAGAGGTGTATAACCTGCAATCGATTTAACACGAGGTTTTGTATGTATTTAAATTGTGTGTGAATTTAAACAAACACAGTTTGTACGAACACAATTCACTTTTTTTAAATATTCATTTATTAACCGACTGTTTCGCCTTACGGCATCATCAGGGCATTGATACCGTGATCGGCATCATGGCATCCTTACGGCATTAATACCCTGATGATGCCCACTTTATTTACCGGCGAGACCGTTAATTAATGAATAATTAAATAAAGTGAGTTGTGTACAAGTGCTCAACAATGAATTTTAATGCAATGCAATTTTACCAAGTGAGAAAAATCGCAAGTATAAGTAATATATGTATGTTATGCCTGTCTATGTATCAAAAACTAAACTTAATAATGGTGACTCAACATTATTATTACATTCTTAAATTTAAGTACATTTAGAAGTGTTAAGAATACCAGTCCATTTTTACAGGTGGTTTGGGAGGTGGCGGAAGCGGTAAGTTTATACATATTTTATAAATATATACATGGGATTACAAATATAGCTCTGAGGTACCGAATTCTATTCCCGGTCGGGTAATGAATAAGGCACTTTTTCTACATTTTCCCGAGCATGGGTGTTTGTGGTGTCTTCGTTGTTTCTGATTCCATAACACGAGTGCTTTACCTACTTTTTTTGAGATCGGAGAAATGTTTATGATGTTGTCCCTTCATATGTATGTATTTATTTATTGTTATTATTTATATTTCATAAATTTTTAACCGAATAATTCCGAGAAGTTCTCAAAATTCTATCTGAGCAGATTTATAAAAGGTAATAATGTGTATTATACAATATTTGAAGGTGTCATATTAATATAAGTTTGTTTAAATTAATTTATAATAAAAAACCTTCGGATTAATGGAATGATAAAAAAAACATACTGGACATCACATAAACATCACATAAAAACTGCCTGTCGTAGTATGTGGTGTTGCTTCTTCCACCGAAGACTTTTTTTGTAATGTTATAAACTATTATATATTGATAATCATTATAAGATAAATAAAAAACAATAAGTAGCAACAGAATAAATATGAAATACCTCAGAGTATTCCCTGGTATAGATATTTAATGTTTTAACATTTTTAATACTCGCGGATCTCTTATAATGTAATTGTCTTTCTTATAGTTAGTTTCGGCATGAGTGGTCAAGCTGGTGGTCAGGCAACAGGCCATGGTGCTGGGCAAGGTGGCGGCCAGGGAGGCCAAGGCAAATGAGGTCAGTTTTTACATTTTGTTTCATATAAATAACAGACGGTTCGTACCGTGTGGTAACGGCGTAAGAATATTTCCCCAATCTTTCTTCCCGTGAGTGTCGTAGGAGTCCACTAAGTGAAACAGCCGATAGCCTTATTGCAATCGTCATATGACGGGATAACCATCTCTGAAAATATCAGGCCAATATAATCAGGCCGAAGATGGGCAGCAGCTTCTGAGGTGCGTGTGACCTGCTGCTGTGATCGCCAATCCGCTAGCCAAGTGTTGCGATTATGGCAAATCCTCCCTATGGGAGAGGCCTATGTCCTGTAGTAGAATTTAAAAGGCCGTTATGCATGAATGTTTGTATATAATAAACAGATCTTTCATTATAATCAAAAGGGTCTGTAAAATACGAGACTTTTCTCCCGTACCGCAACCCAGAAGGTTTTACCATGATCGCCACGTTTGGCAATTGGATTGGTGATCGCAGTACCACATATTTTGTACTTTGACCCAGCTGCCCATCATCGGTACTAAGTTTTGTTATGGTATATTTGAGATAGTTATCTCGCCATTTGGCGATAGTTATTTATATTTCATATCTTAGTCGCCTCTTACGTAATCTTCTTCATATTCTTACACCGTAACCCTACGGTCAGACAGAAGATTGATGTTTAGTAACTTTCGTAACAATAATTTACAATGAAGAATAAATTTACTATTTAAGATATTTAAGAAATTGACCAATTATTATTGTATTTTTTATTTTTTGTTTCAGATTTTCACCATTAAACTTAAATCTATTAAAAAAACTGTAGTGGGTGAATATTTTGTATGTATTGAAAATTGTTAATTCATGTAAAGGAAATAAATGTCTATAAAAACTAAATCGTGTTTTATTCAAATATTTTTATATTCACTTATTTTAGAGATATGGAGTTTACTATTGAGACAAAATTGATTTGCAGTACGATAAAAATTTTTAATTTTACACCAAGACGGCGACTGGTTCACCACCTGTTACAGTGTCCCGAAAATATCTTCGGTGGAAGTTGGGTCGAAGGGACTAAATTTGCTAGACTAGACCTCTGTCTACCCCTGTATTGAAAATTGTGTGAAGATATTTATTTATAATTTTATAAAAAATTTAACGAAAAAAATGATTAAAGTAAAACCAGAGATGAACTTATTATTATTATTTATCTTCACGCACAATCCCTGACGGGGTAGCCAGAGAGAACAGATCGCCAAGTGTCACGATCCCTACATACTTCTTTCGCTTCTTTCAGATTCATCATCTTCTTCATACATGCACGTCTAGGTATCCGAGTACTCTTGACCCTCCTCTCTTCGAGCAATTTGCTCACATGTTCTTCGAAAGTTAATCTCGGTCTACCTCGATACCTTTTAATATTAACTTTCGCGCTATATATTTTCTTCACCATTCGGTCTTCACTCATTCGCTCAACGTGCCCAAACCATCGAAGCACGCCCTTATCCATTTTTTGAGACAAGGTCATCTTTCAAACCTGCCATATTGCGAATCTCTTCGTTTCGCTTTCGGTCGGCCATGGTAAGGCCGCACATTTTACGAAGAGATCGCATCTCCACTGCATTCAACCTGCTTTTATGCTTCTTCTGGCATACCCAGGTTTCGCTGCCATATAACAAAGTCGGTACCAACACTGCGTTATGTATTGCAAGGCGTGCACTTTTCACAACGCCTTGCCTTTTGATTAACGCAGTCAGGGCACCATTGACTTTGTTCCCGGCAGCGACACACCTGTCCACATCTAAATCACATCTTCCATCCCGGCTAAACGCACTCCCCAAGTATACAATTTCATTCACCTGTTCTAGACATTCCTGATTTACCCAAATTTCGCACTTCGTTCTTTCTTCGTCCCTTTCAAATACCAGAACCTTAGTTTTATTAGCATTCAAACGGAGACCATTAATTTCACATTCTTCTTTCATACACGTGACTAATGCCTGCAGTTCTGCCTCTGATGGTGCAATAAGCACTGCATCATCAGCATAAAGCAGACAATTTACTTTATGTCACCCAATTTCACACCCAAACAGCTATCTTTCAGCTTCTGTAAACAGCTGTCGAGATACAGTATGAATAGCCAGGAAGACATGACACAACCCTGTTTTACGCCCGTTTGGACGCTAAACATGGGTGACAGGTCATGCCCTACCCGCACACAGGCTTTACAGTCACAGTAAAGTGACTGCACAGCCCTTAGCAATCGACCATCCACACCATACCCCGGCAACAGTTCCCACATTTTCTTCCTTACAACCTTATCAAATGCTTTCTCAAGATCCACAAAGCACAGAAAATCTTCTGGTTAGTAGCCAGAAGCTTCTCCGTGATCATGCGGAGAAAACATTTGATCCGTGCATCCTCTTCCAGGTCTAAATCCGCATTGTGCCTCCCATAGAAATCTTTCCGATTTATCTTGCATCCTACGTGTCAAAACCTTCGAGTAAACTTTACTTGCTAAACTGGTCAAGCTGATCGCCCGATAGCACCCGCAGTCATAATGTGAACCTTTACCTTTATATAAAGGCACAATGACCGCGGATCGCCAATCATCCGGAACAGCCCCCGTTCGCCAGCACAAATTGCACAGCAGATGAAAGCTGTCCCAGACGCGTGGCCCACCATACTTGACCATTTCAGCAGTAACTCTGTCTTGTCCCGCAGCCTTACCACATTTCAAACTTCTAATCGCACATTCAATCTCTTTCATACTGATGACCTCAGTGTCATCGAGGTCCGAGTCTGGCGTACCAGTCACGGCGTCACCCCCGGATCCCTCACTAAGATCATCACACGCATACATCTCTATAAAATTCGCTCCATCGCTGCATGACGTCCGATTTTTCTGAGAGGACGTCATTGGTTCCCGAAAGCACTTTATTCATTCTTAAGGCTGTCGCACCACCCGGGTCCTTCCAACCTCTTTCCAGAAGAGTTTGGAGTTCTCCTTGAAGTTGTGCGACAACCTTCCGTCCGCTTCCATTCTACTCCTTTCACGCACTTCCTCAATCAATGCTTTCGTGTGAACTTTCTGGAGCTTATATCTTTCTTTCCTCTTCTCTCTCATATCCTTATCATTACTAGAGGCCAAGTAGTCTAACCATGCTTTCTTCTTCTTATTTACAGCTTCTTTCACTTCGTCATTCCACCATGCATCACCCTTTTACTACTACCTCTTTTCACAGTTCCACACACGTCTTCCGCTGCACTAACCATTCCATCTCTAAGGCTCTGCCATATTTCTTCCACACATTCTTTCCTAACACCAATGCTGTCCAGCTTTTCGGCTACCCTTGCTTGATATTTATTCCTAGTGTCCGCTTCCTGAAGCTTCCAGCTTTGATGCTACCGACCGACTGTGGTTCTGGTATCGCCGTCAGGTGGCGCCAACCCGCGAACAGACCCCTAAATCTAGTAATCACTAGGTAGTGATCCGTTCCCAGGTCAGCACCTCGGAACACTCGCGTATCCATCACCTGTTTTCGCAGTCGGTCATCCACCAGGAATAAATCGATCATACTTCTCTCATTCTCTCTTGTTCTAGTATACATATGGATTTTCTTGTGACTAAACATAGTGTTTGTCACAAGAAGACCCTTTCCTTGCATACAGCCAGTATGAGCTTGCCAGCATCGTTAACCCTTTTATCGCCAACATTCCAAGCACCGACTCGTACCCTGGCCGAGCGGTACCAACCCATCCATTCAAATCACCACATACAACAATTCTTTTCGTTTCCTCTAACCAAGTCTAGAACTTCTCTTACATTCTCCCAAAACTCCGATAACTTACGTCTCGATTGACTGAGTCCACTTTCATGTTCGAGTTGTCGCGACAAAGGAATTGAAATACTAGTAGACGAGCCGATTGTTGACAACTTTGGCCACCACGCACCTAGAACTCTGAATAGTGCTCAATATATGTATATTTTTTTCAAATAGAAATAACAAGCCTTAAGTCAACAAACTTGAATGCCAGTGATTAATAATAATAATAATGATTTATTGCTTAAAACATGGTATATAGATTACGACAACCTAATACATCCATAGTATTATATTATAGTAGTCTTTGACCAGAGAAACAGCATGAGCCGGCCTTTGCCGATGGTTGAAGTGTGGAAAGAATATAGATGAGAGGAAAGGGAACAGGTTAGTGATCTACCTCTAGTTACTGTGGTCTCTCACCTGTCGAAACATTGGGGACTTAACGAAAAGCAGTGCTACAAGACGTCTCCACCTCACACCAGTATTCTGCAGGGCGATTCTTACACGAGGTATAGGTATATATAAGGTATATATTCTATACTTAGGTTAGTTATATGAGGTTATTAAGGTATATATTCTATATTTAGTAAGGTATATGTTCTATATTTAGTAAGGTATATATTCTTTACTTGTACAAGCCAGCAAATTCGTACAACAATAACGTCGTCAATTGATAGTAACAGGCTACAGTTATAATTTGATTTTAAAGTAAACATGGAAAGGTAATACTGTATATAAAATAGATAATTAAATATCTACTCGCAATTCCCAATACAGGGGTAGACAGAGGTCTAGTATAGACTATTAAGTGCCTTCGACCCACCTTTTCGACCACCGAAGATAGTGTCGGGACAACGTGACAGGTGGTGAACCCGTCGCCATCTTTATGTCCAAGTCAACTATATAATTCGTACATAAGTTTTTGAAAAACCCATTGGTACGAGCCTGCCACCTGGGGAAGGAACTCGGGTCTCTTGACTCGAAATTCCGATACTGTAAAATATAGTTATAACGTCAGTTAACAATCACAACAACAATTAAACCCAATTACAACCACACTGGAATATCGCATACCTTCACCTGCGTTGATCGTGGGAAAAGGACAAAAAGGCAGGGTGTTTGTAGGTTCTACATTACAATAGGGCAGCCACTCAATTTCAATGAGAAGAATGTGCCTGATAACTCCTTAACTTTTATCTATCTATACAATTTTATTAAGGCGCTAAGGCCTATAAATATAAATAAAATTGGAGTGTCTGTTTGTAATATTGAAATAACTGTTTTTTACTACATGTATATAAATATATATGGTACGGTACATACAATAAAATATTATCTTTTTTACAATTTTTGTCTGTCTGTCTGTCTGTTTGTTCTCTGAAACGGCTGGACCGATTTCAACAGGACTTTCACTGACAGTTAGCTAATGTTATAAGGAGTAACATAGGCCACTTTTATTTTAGAAACATAATTAGGGTTCCATTAAGTGTTAAACTGCGGGCAAAGCCGCGGGGGGAGGGCGGGAGGCAGCTAGTCATACTATGAAAATTACGTAAATTCTACAATCGAGGGATCAAGTCATACAGAAAGTAGTAGAACACTCTTATAGATTCTTACATACTATATCGCTATTTGGGGTGCTACTTAAGATATGTTATAACGAATTTACTTTTACCAATTAATTAATTTTTAATACACGTAATTTCAAATTTTACTAATAATTTAATTACACTTTATATAGCCATATAAAGTATTATAATTTCCATTAGTGAAACTTTCGTTTATTTTGAACGCTTCCTTAGACGCGTCACATGGTTTAGGATTATTTTTTTTTTTCAATAAAAATACTCTATTCATTTGAAATTTATTATTCCGTTAACAATAAAATAAAAGCATTAAATAATACAGATAATCCAAAACAGAATTTCCCAAATACATTCATGCAAATTACATTATTTGTATTATTATTACAACGCTGTGTAACCAGTCAATTATATAAATGAATAATCTAGAAAAATATTATGTTCGGATATATATTACATACTTAATTTAAAGATATGTTATTATATCCACACTTATACTTTGAAACCGCTAGTGCTACAAAATTATTTTCGATATATATGCTACTTTATGTGTTTTACTTGCCTAACATTCCTTTGTTAAGAAAACAAAATTTTGTAAAAAATCTAATTACTTTTTCACTATATCATTGTCTACACTGCCGTATTATTAGCTACTCATGTTTTTAATAAAGAAATATACACCGACAACCGTCACATCATGTAAAGGAAGATTTTAGAAAGAACAGTTATATATCCGCTTATGTATTCCGTGATTCGCTTATTTCATTCTCTTTCGGAATTAAGAACCAGCTCCTTTACTTTTCTCCGCGCCATTTTACCGGAAGAAGTCAATGGTATTTTGTCAACAAACACGACACCTCCACGTAACGCCTTGTTCTTTGATAGTTTGCCTAAAAAAAGAAAAATTAAGTAGCATTAACAATTAAGAAAAAACAGTGGGTATTAGTAAGTTAGTAAACACTAAGTTTAAGCGAATTTATACACATACATTATACATGACGACCTCCGTGGGTGAGTTTTCATGGTATCGCCAGCTTTGAAGTCCCGGGTTCGATTGCCGAACAGGTCAATGCAGCAAGTGTCATTTTATACATTGTCACGGGTCTGGGTGCTATTTACCTTCGTTGCTACCGATTCCAGAACTTGGAGATCAGAGCAATGCGTGTGAATTTGTCCTCATGTATGTATCTATGTAAAAACAAATCTTCAGGCTAATCCCAATACTGGGGTAGACAGAGTTTTAGATAATTAATTTCTTCCAGGCCAACAGCATCCCGTGGATGGTATTAGTCGGTATGCTTCTCCTTCTGAGATTCGAGCCCGACACTGTTCGTTTCGGTGGCCTCCCGGCCAGGGAACCTTTTTTTGCATAAAGCATTTCCTCCACGGTTATAAAAAAAAAGTAATAATAAATTGTAATAATGTATTAATGTTAGTAATAGTATATGCAATATTAGTTCAATGTGGTACTAGTAAAAAGTACCAAATTCATATAGCAACGAAGATCCAGTACACAGCTGAGGTTTTATTTATCAGCCCTTCTAGTGCCTACAACAATATGGGATTGCTATAACAACCGCAGTTTTTAACTGCGAGCAAGTAGTTGCGCAGACTGATTTTCAAACTCGCATAACTGTATTTCGTGCAGAAATAGACCTTTTCAAATCAAGATGCAAATCTTGTTCAAAATCATAATCGCCACGCTTGACTAGCGAATTGGCGATCGCAGGAAAACCCTCGCACCTTAAACGTTGCTGCCTGCCACTAGTATGCTTATTCTTATAAATATCTTCAGGCAAATCCTTATACAGGGGTAGACACAGATCTAGTTTAGACAATTAACTCCCTTAGACCGACCTTCCACCGAAGATTTTTTCGGGACAACATGACAGGTGGTGAGCCCATCGCCGTCTTTTCCAAGCTAACGATATAATTCGTACATAAGTTTTTCAAAAACCCATTGATACGAGCCAACCACCTGGGGATCGAACTCGGGTCTCTTGACTCGAACCACACAACCCAATTACTCGGCTATCGTGACTCTTTTATTCTTATTCTTGGTCTGGTATTTTTTCGGGAGGTCCCGCCATCTGTCGGTTACCAGTTGAATTTACAAGGTTTGTTTTTTTAGTCGCCACCACGCCTCACAACAACCACGGGAAGAAAAGTGGTGGTATATTCTTAGGTAACCAAGTCTACTTACTTGCGACTAATCCTTTTATCTCCTGCGCTGTCACCGAAGATCCTGGCTTTCGGACCACACAGGCGGCCGGTTGCTCTTCGACCTCAGGATCCGGTATACCAACAACGCAAACCTCCAGCACTCCGTGGTGCTGAAGAATAACTTCCTCTAGCTCTGATGGCAATATCTAAAAAATATGCAAAGTTCATTAGTTATAAAAGTCTTAAGTTTTATAGTTACCCATTATAGCCAAGTGGTTGATTTTTTTTATAGAAAAGGGAGGCAAACGAGCAGGTGGCTCACGTGATGGTAAGTGATTACTGCCGCCCATGAACACCCGCAATACCAGAGGCATAGCAGATGCGTTGCCGCCCTTAGAGTGCGCCCCAAGAGAGTGCGAGAGTAGAATAACAACTTTTCTTTATTGTCTTCGTATTGAGTGTTTGCGGTACCTTCATCGTTTGTGATTCCATAACACAAGTGCTTAAGTGACAACGTGACAGACGGTATGCCTGTTGCCGTCTTTATGCCCAAGCCGACGGTAGAAATTGAACTTACGTTTTCCAACCACTCGCCTATCGTGTAATTTTTGCATTATAAGGTTAGCACGTTTCAAGTTTAATACGTACATGACTATTGCACTTGATCAGCATCTTTATTCGGTCTACGAAAAAGTAGTAGCCATTCTCATCCTTGTACAAAAGATCGCCTGTCTTGAGGAAACCATCGTCCGAAAAGGCGTTTTTCGTCTCTTCCGGGTCCCCCAAATACTCCTATAAGTGAAAATTAATTTAAATTAATTCTATAATCTTTATATTCAATATCTAGACTTCGCGGTACTACACGGCGTTACTTTTCTTTTATTTCTATGAAAGTTTGATATTCTAAACAGTCTTTCACATTCTTTATTGACAGTTCCACTTTTTTTTCATCTAAATTTTTCTATATAATTTTCTTCTTCTTCTTCTTTACAGCCTATCAAAAGTCCACTGTTGAACCCCCTTAAAACACAGTTTCCACAGCGAACGGTCCCCAGCCATCTGCATCCATCGATTTCTCGCAATATTTTGCAAGTTGTCGCTCCATCTCGTGGGGGTCGTCCAACAATGCGTTTGCCTGTACGAGGTTGCCACTCGAGAACCTTTCTTCCCCAACGATTGTCAGTTCTACTTGCTATGTGGCCGGCCCATTGCCACTTCAACGTGCTGATTCTTACGGCTATGTCGGTTACTCTGGTTCTGCTGCGGATGTCTTCCGAGGATAGCCCTTTCCATAGCACGCTGAGCAACTTTGAGCTTCCTCATACGACCTGCAGTGAAAGACCACGTCTCAGATCCATATGTTATCACTGGCAACACGCACTGGTTGTAAACTTTGGTCTTTAGATTTTGAGGTATTTTAGACGTGAAGATGGGGCGTACTTTCCCGAACGCTGCCCAGCCGAGTTGGATTCGTTGATTGACCTCTCGATCGAAGTTGGACTTACCTAGTCTGACAATTTGTCCCAGGTATACGTATTCGTCAACAACTTCGAGTGTAGTGTTCCCAACGACACTGGTCTGACGGCATTGGTCTGACATGGACGTTAAACATGATTTTCGTCTTTTCCATGTTAATCTTGAGACCAACCTGTTGAGAGACACTATTGAGGCCATTGAGCATGGTGCTGAGCTCCTCTAGCGATCTTACCATCAGTACTATGTCGTCGGCAAACCGAAGGTGAGTGATGAATTCGCCATTGATGTTAATACCGTATCCGAAAGGATAGTAGTTCAGTTCAGTTCAGCAGCGGTGAAGAGTTTCGGGGATATAACGTCACCTTGTCTTACCTTCTGCAATTGGATAAGTTTCGTGCTCTAGTTCTGTACCTGGATACACATCGTAGCCTCATCATACAGACATCTCAACACCTCGATATACCAAGAGTCTATCTGGCACCGCTGAAGAGACTGCAGCACCGCCCAAATTTCGACTGAATCGAAGGCTTTTAATAGTTCACATACGCCAGACAATTGTAAATTGTACTTTTCCATCTTTTTACAATCTGGCGAAGAGTATTTATGTGGTCTATGGTATTATAGCCACTTCGAAAACCGGCTTGTTCCGGAGGCTGGAAGTCGTCAAGTCTGCTTGCTAGACGATTCGTGATGACTCTCGTAAACAGTACATAGACGCGGCTTAGAAGCGCTAAAAGGTCTATAGTTCTTCAATCGCTTCTACTCCACGCCTTCGGCGTAGCGCCGCCACGGATGACGGAATTGAAAAGCTTCTGAAGGACTACCGGTGTTCCACCCGCTTTCAGATGCTCAGCCGTAATTCCGTCTTCAACCGTCGCTTTGCCGTTTTTAAGCTGTTCAAGAGCCATCCTGATCTTGCTCATACTGACGTCCGGGATGTCATCGGAGTAGTATCGGGTAAGCTTGGCTCTGGGGTCGCTACTTACACTAGAGTGTGGTTTCAGCGATGATGTGTACAGCTGTCCATAAAATCTCTCGATCTCACTCAAAATCTCAGCCCTAGCGGAAATAACTGCACCAGTTTCGATCTTCAACCTGGTCAGTTGGCTCTTCCCGATAGACAAAAAATAAATAATTTTACCATGTGGTAAATGTGTAGACAGAAAATGGAGTTGAATGGGGTAATCTGAAACCTAAAAACAATTTTAGAATTGGCATGTAAGTAAGGTAAACACAAACATGTATTGAACGGTTTTTTGCTGCAGATTACCTGTTATATAATACATACTTATTATATTATATTTACTTGGGTTAATTCGTCTAAAAAAGGTGGGGGATAAAACCTTAAAGCTTCTGTATCTAAAAAAGTTATTATTCATTAAAAATATTCAAAAAACCTACCGTAAAACACAAACCCTTCGCCAACAACTCCCCGGATACGAAGGGTTCTGTTATTTCTAATCCCGTGTCAGTGTTTATCAGCTGTAATCGTGATGAAAATTGTTTTTTAAATGGTTAGGATTAAAAAAATATGATATAATTAATAATTAAAGAAAAACATAAAAATTTAATAAACACTGGCTGTTTTTGAAATCTTAGTCAATTTCTTTTTATTTCATTAAGAAAGCAGGACAAAACATCATTTCCATCATCATCATTACGGCCTGTAAAAGTTCACTGCAGAACATAAGCGTATCTATACGGGATAAAACGAAGTAGGGTGTGCCAAAATCGTCACGCTTGGCTTGACCCCTCTCATCTTAGACTGTTCTGCCTGTCATCAGTTTGCCGGATTTTGGTCAAGTATTTTTCGCCATGGTTATCGTGCCAACTGTCGGTAGTCACTTACATTTTAACGCTTGTCTCTTAGATGCCTCTTACAAAAAGCGTAAGAAAATATGTATACATATATTTTCTTACACTCTTACCTGTCAGCAAAACTTTTTTAAAACAAATCATAATTATTAATAATTATTTCTTCACTGTATCAAAGAGCCACTGTGTACCATAGCGTTGCACAGTTTGCTTTTAATATTTTAGTAAACATAGACAATCGATGCTTTTATACATTTATATTTTTAGGGTCGAAAAAAAATGTAATCACTTATTAGATCACTCGTGTGTGCATCTGTCCGTCCGTCAAAGTATATTCGAATCTACTACATTTCCTTTTTATTAGGATTACAAATTTAATTATTCCATAGCCGTCACCCCTCCCCCGTCTCATATCCATAAGTACTGAACTTAAAAACACCAAATCAGTTTTCTTTACTAACTACTTCTATTTCTACAACTTCTACTTACGATTTTAGAAAAACCGATTAGAAATAAGTCTATGATCTAAAAATAACATTGTAAATATCAATCTGGTTATGGAACATTGTCCGGAACCCACTTCACGCGAGTTCCTCTCGCTCTTGTCCCTTCTTTAATGTAGAAAAACCTTATCAAAGATGGCACCTCAAGCTATTACGATTATTTTGATAAAAATGAAGCAATTACCTTCACGTCATAATTAGAACCACGTCTTCCGCAACTGCCTAGAGGACCCATCGTATCCTGCACCAGCAATAGCCCCAATGTTTCCGTCATGCCATAAAGTTCCAGAACAACTGTGCTCTTTTGAAGATGTACCTGGCATTAATTTAAAGGTCAGTTATTGCCTGGCATTGAAAAATCACAAAGCCTATTATGTATTTTTTCTACGGGGAAGGTGGTAGATAAGCTATCAGTTCACCATATGGTAAGTGAGCCTACAAATATCAGAGATTGCCGATGCCTTGGCAACTATTGTGAAAGGAATTAGTGAAGGGGAAAAGAAGATAACGACCAGTGCTGGATAAACCACATAGCAAGTGTAGCCATCGTTATGGGCCCCGCCCAAATGGGGCCTAGTGGATACAACCCCTATTTTGTGTTATTTAAGGCAAACAAAGCCCCAGATGGCAGTACAAATGAGTTTTTCAAAAACTTATGAACGAATTTCATCGTTGGCTTGGACATAAAGACGGCGACAGGCTCACCACCTGTCACGTCGTCCCGAAAATATCTTCGGTGGAAGGTGCGTCAAAGGGACTTAATTGTCTAGACTCGACCTCTGTCTACCCCTGTATTGGGAATTGCGTGAAGATATTTAATAAACACTGGCTGTTTTGAAATCTTAGTCAATTTCTTTTTATTTAATTAAGAAAGCAGGACAAAAACATCATTTCCATCATCATCATTACGGCCTGTAAAAGTCCACTGCAGGACATAAGCGTATCTATACGGGATAAAACGGAGTAGGTGTGCCAAAATCGTCACGCTTGGCTTGACCCTCGCATCTTAGACTGTTCTGCCTGTCATCAGTTTGCCGGATTTTGGTCAAGTATTTTTCGCCATGGTTATCGTGCCAACTGTCGGTAGCCACTTACATTTTAACGCTTGTCTCTTAGATGCCTTCATAAAAGCGTAAGAAAATATGTATACATATATTTTCTTACACTCTTACCTGTCAGCAAAACTTTTTAAAACAAATCATAATTATTAATAATTATTTCTTCACTGTATCAAAGAGCCACTGTGTACCATAGCGTTGCACAGTTTGCTTTTAATATTTTAGTCAACATAGACAATCGATGCTTTTATACATTTATATTTTTAGGGTCGAAAAAAAATGTAATCACTTATTAGATCACTCGTGTGTGCATCTGTCCGTCCGTCAAAGTATATTCGAATCTACTATATTTCCTTTTTATTAGGATTACAAATTTAATTATTCCATAGCCGTCACCCCTCCCCCGTCTCATATCCATAAGTACTGAACTTAAAAACACCAAATCAGTTTTCTTTACTAACTACTTCTATTTCTACAACTTCTACTTACGATTTTAGAAAAACCGATAAGAAATAAGTCTATGATCTAAAAATAACATTGTAAATATCAATCTGGTTATATAACATTGTACGGAACCCACCTCACGCGAGTTCCTCTCCTCTCGCTCTTGTCCCTTCTTTAATGTAGAAAAACCTTATCAAAGATGGCACCTTAAGCTATTACGATTATTTTGATAAAAATGAAGCAATTACCTTCACGTCATAATTAGAACCACGTCTTCCGCAACTGCCTAGAGGACCCATCGTATCCTGCACCAGCAATAGCCCCAATGTTTCCGTCATGCCATAAAGTTCCAGAACAACTGTGCTCTTTTGAAGATGTACCTGGCATTAATTTAAAGGTCAGTTATTGCCTGGCATTGAAAAATCACAAAGCCTATTATGTATTTTTTCTACGGGGAAGGTGGCAGATAAGCTATCAGTTCACCATATGGTAAGTGAGCCTACAAATATCAGAGATTGCCGATGCCTTGGCAACTATTGTGAAAGGAATTAGTGAAGGGGAAAAGAAGATAATGACCAGTGCCGGATAAACCACATAGCAAGTGTAGCCATCGTTATGGGCCCCGCCCAAATGGGGCCTAGTGGATACAACCCCTATTTTGTATTATTTAAGGCAAACAAAGCCCCAGATGGCAGTACAAATGAGTTTTTCAAAAACTTATGAACGAATTTCATCGTTGGCTTGGACATAAAGATGGCGACAGGCTCACCACCTGTCACGTCGTCCCGAAAATATCTTCGGTGGAAGGTGAGTCGAAGGGACTTAATTGTCTAGACTAGACCTCTGTCTACCCCTGTATTGGGAATTGCGTGAAGATATTTATTTATTATTTTACTAGTATTTAATAGTTTTTTATCGCTTAAGAAACCTTAGCAAAACACGGGCCCCTCCGTAGAATTTGCTACAGAACCGCGTTTGCCTAATCCGTCACTGATAGGATGGCCAAAGTTAAACATTATTCCTAACTTTAACATACGTTGTATAATGTAAACGTACAATAACGTCACGATATTGTTATTTTTCCGGATCTTTATATGAACACCGTTTTCTCGAATTATTATTTTCTCGAATCAATATTTTCTCGAATCTTTATGTGAACACTAGTAAATTAAAAAAAACATGAAGAAGGTTATCTTTTGTGTCAAACCCGTAGCTCTTGCAGGACTTCAGTGTTAGCCTTCGCTCCAGTCACAGACATTGTTTTGAAGCAGCTGAGGTCAACTTCCTGCTTGTGTTTCACCAGTGTTGACATCAGCGTTGGACTTAGCAACACAGAATTCGGCTGTTGAGAACGAAGAGCTTTTTATTCAGCACAGCTCTTCTTCTAAGGACAGAGTTCAAAGCATGCATATAACATGCTATGTAAAACAAAAGGCTGATCAAAGGCAACATTTTCCGCGTGTTTATGGTGTAAGAAAATAGGAACCGTTCCATTTCTTCTCGTGGGAATCGTAAGAGGCGACTAACGAAAAACACTTTTAAATGTTGCCACCGAGAGATGACGAGATAACTTAATAACGAAATTCATGAGTGCATCTAAAGTGCAAGATGTCTGGTACCGCGATCGACATTTTGTTTGCAAAGCATGCAGTTTGCAAAATACTCCCATACGGGAGAGGTCAGTGTATTTTGAAGATTTATGATCCCCTTATAATGGTGAAGTCACGATAGCCGAGTGGTTGGGTGACTGAAATTTCGAGTCAAGAGACCCGAGTTCGATCCCCAGGTGGCAGTACCAATGAGTTTTTCAAAAACTTATGTACGAATTACATCGTTGGTTTGGACATAAAGACGGCGACGGACTCACGTTGTCCCGAAAATATCTTCGCTGGTAGGTAAGACGAAGAGACTCAATTATCTAGACTAGACCTCTGTTTACCCCTGTATTGGGAATTGCGTGAAGATATTTATTTATTATTTTACTAGTATTTAATAGTTTTTTATCGCTTAAGAAACCTTAGCAAAACACGGGCCCCTCCGTAGAATTTGCTACAGAACCGCGTTTGCCTAATCCGTCACTGATAGGATGGCCAAAGTTAAACATTATTCCTAACTTTAACATACGTTGTATAATGTAAACGTACAATAACGTCACGATATTGTTATTTTTCCGGATCTTTATATGAACACCGTTTTCTCGAATTATTATTTTCTCGAATCAATATTTTCTGGAATCTTTATGTGAACACTAGCAAATTAAAAAAAACATGAAGAAGGTTATCTTTTGTGTCAAACCCGTAGCTCTTGCAGGACTTCAGTGTTAGCCTTCGCTCCAGTCACAGACATTGTTTTGAAGCAGCTGAGGTCAACTTCCTGCTTGTGTTTCACCAGTGTTGACATCAGCGTTGGACTTAGCAACACAGAATTCGGCTGTTGAGAACGAAGAGCTTTTTATTCAGCACAGCTCTTCTTCTAAGGACAGAGTTCAAAGCATGCATATAACATGCTATGTAAAACAAAAGGCTGTGCAAAGGCAACATTTTCCGCGTGTTTATGGTGTAAGAAAATAGGAACCGTTCCATTTCTTCTCGTGGGAATCGTAAGAGGCGACTAACGAAAAACACTTTTAAATGTTGCCACCGAGAGATGACGAGATAACTTAATAACGAAATTCATGAGTGCATCTAAAGTGCAAGATGTCTGGTACCGCGATCGACATTTTGTTTGCAAAGCATGCAGTTTGCAAAATACTCCCATACGGGAGAGGTCAGTGTATTTTGAAGATTTATGATCCCCTTATAATGGTGAAGTCACGATAGCCGAGTGGTTGGGTGACCGAAATTTCGAGTCAAGAGACCCGAGTTCGATCCCCAGGTGGCAGTACCAATGAGTTTTTCAAAAACTTATGTACGAATTACATCGTTGGTTTGGACATAAAGACGGCGACGGACTCACGTTGTCCCGAAAATATCTTCGGTGGAAGGTGGGTCAAAGAAACTTAATTGTCTAGACTAGACCTCTGTCTACCTCTGTATTGGGAATTGCGTGAAGATATTTATTTATATTTATATTCCTATGATGATGATTCATAGAAGAATCAACAGAAGATTGAAACTAGATTGTCATTAAAATAAAAACGAAAAAGTATGTGCAGTTTACACTTAAAAAAATATTTAGAAGAAAAATAAAGCAACAGCACCGTATATAATATTACCTTGTATTTGTTAATCAGATGTATCAAATGATCAATATCGTCCGGCCTAGATGTTTGTAGCTTAATCTCGTTCATAATCGGCATAGATATAGCGTGTAATATCCCGGATATCCACTGCACTGGAGCCAAATTCAATCCCACAGTGCGCCTGTCGTAAATATCCATATTTATTTATAAATATCCATATCGTCTCGTTCATATTCGTCACACAATAATTGTCTACAGCTGGATTCGAACCCTTAGCTTCGGAGGCATTGCCATCTAAATCGCCATTATCGGGTCGGGCTACTTAAAAAAACTATTCAAATACTCAAAAAATAATTCTTAAACAGATCATCTGTAGCCTAAGGTCACCGATATGGCCTATATGCAAATACTAAGGTTTTTTATGAAAGTTATGCAAATACTAAGGTTTTTTTTTTCACTAAATATCACATCATTGATAAGCTGTAAAAAAAATTGGTACCGACTTTGTTATATGGCAGCGAAACCTGGGTATGCCAGAAGAAGCAGGTTGAATGCAGTAGAGATGCGATCTCTTCGTAAAATGTGCGGCCTTACCATGGCCGACCAAAAGCGAAACGAAGAGATTCGCAATATGGCAGGTTTGAAAGATGACCTTGTCACAAAAATGGATAAGGGCGTGCTTCGATGGTTTGGGAACGTTGAGCGAATGAGTGAAGCCCGAATGGTGAAGAAAATATATAGCGCGAAAGTTAATATTAAAAGGTGTCGAGGTAGACCGAGACAAACTTTTGAAGACCATGTGAGCAAATTTCTCGAAGAGGGGAGGGTCAAGAGTACTCGGATACCTAGACGTGTATGTATGAAGAAGATGATGAATCTGAAAGAAGCGAAAGAAGTATGTAGGAATCGTGACACTTGGACGATCTGTTCTCTCTGGCTGGTCTCTGGCTCTCTGTCAGGGATTGTGCGTGAAGATAAATAAATATAAATAAATATTGATAAGCTCAACGGTGACTGGCAGCGGTGTCTAAAGTGGGAAGCATTTGGAATTGCGATCGCCAATCTGCTTGCTATTATGGAAAATTCTCTTGCAGAAGAGGCCTACCTATACGCTGCAGTGAACTTTTACAGGTCTTCATGTATGAAATGATTTTTTATATAAAATTAAGTACGTTAGACAAAGAATGAGTAGTTCATTAAACGACTAGACAAATCTAAAAAAATATATCTTCACGCCGTTCTCAGTACAGGGTAGAAAGAGGTCTAGGCAAATGAGTCCTTACGACACACCTTCCAGCACCGACATTTTTCCGACAATGTGACGGGTGGTGAGCCCGTCGTCGTATTTATGTTCGTCGTATTTAAGTCAATGATCTAGAAGGTATATAAGTTTTTGAAAAAACCATTGGCACGAGCCTTGGAGATCGAACTTGGATTTCTTGACTCGGATTCCTGTCACCCAACCACTCGGCTATCGTAACTTGTTTAGTAAAAAATAGATGTAATATTTATTTATTTACAAAACTATTTTACATACACACTCCCATAATCCTTGGTAATTTCAATATTAGATAAAAGCTTTTTTAAAACAACGCGGTGTTTGAAGGCTGCAACTTTTAGAACTCCAGATGTACCACTAGTGCTTATTAAGAAAGCATATATTTTTTCTACATCAAATTCAGCTACTCTGTAAGCAAGAAACAAATCGAATGAATTATTATAATTATCCTTGCCATGAAATATAAATATTAACAATTTGCCCTAAAGAAAAGAAAAAGTTTTTGATAAAACTAACAAATACCAGTGGTATAGTACCACAAGCACGAACCAAGTATTACGTAATAAATAACTTAAAATACCTAACGAATATTATTAACGATTTATGATCATGGTCTAATGAAAAAAAATTAAATAACCAAAAAATAAACCAAGCATATCAATGCAAGACAACTTTAGACGTCGGGAAGCAAAAAGGGAGGCAAACGGCCTCCCTTTGCTATAAAAAAAAACTTAAAAGGTGGTGCAGGTGGCTCAAGTGATGGTAAGTGATTACCGCCGCTCATGAACACCCGCAATACTAGAGGCATAGCAGATGCGTTGCCGGCCTTAGAGTGCCCCACCCCCCGAATTGGGGGTGTGGGCCTCCGGTTACCTGCACTCACCAGACGAAACGCAGAAGTTTGTTAGACTTCTACTTCACGCCGGTATTCTGTGAGGTCGTGGTATTTCTCCGGTCAAGCCGGCCCATTCATGCAACACCAAAAGCTGATGCGTGGCTCTACCACTGTTAGATAAAAATAAAAAGCAAGTTAAATAAAAAGCAATCATATTCGTAAAATTAGTTTAATTTTTTTATTCGCGTAAATCAAAGAAACGATATTGTGAAAATGTTCCGATGAACTGTTGAAAAGGAACCCAGACAATAATTTTCGTCATCGCACTGTTCATCATCATTTACAATATAATTATCGATAGTTCGCTTCGATCCTATATGGCCATTTTACAGAATATTCTATTAGTCGCTATACGTTCTGGAGAATTGTAAACTTAATTGTATCAGATATCTTAGTGAATCTTTGTGTGCACTTTCGTTTGCTACTCTTTTTATAAATAATATTAAAACCTAAATAAATAACACTCACTTGAAATTATTTTCCGGCTTCTGGTCGTCAAAGTTTTCCATAAACTTTTTCATTGAGTCTTCTCCCTCCTTGAAAGTGACGATTTTTAAATTTAAACCCAAATCGTGATTCGCTCCCTCGTAGTCTACGAGCGTTGATATTGGACAGAAAGCTATCTTCGGCTTTGTTATTTTGAATAATGATTTTATTTCATCTGAAAAATCGTAAACGATATTAAGGAGTCTATAGGGCTCCATAATCTAGTAGATAGAGTTAGACTCTCAGTATTTAAGTACTTTAATACTAAGCTAGCATTTAAGAAAGCTGAAGATAGCTGGTTCGTCACCGATCCACTGAACTTTGGTCAGGTATTTTTCGAGTTGATTAATAAAAAAATCACGATAGCCGACTTGTTGGGTGGTCGACGAATTTCGAGTAAAGAGATCCGAGTTCGAGATCCCCAGGTGGCAGGCTCGTACCAATGGCGGGTTTATCAAAAACTTATGTACGAATTATATCGTTGGCTTGGACATAAAGACGGCGACGGGCTCACCACCTGTCACGTGGTCCCGAAAATATCTTCGGTGGAAGGTGGGTCGAATGGACTTAATTGTTTAGACTAGACCTCTGTCGTCCCCTGTGAATTGCGTGAAGATATTTATTTATTTATTTATTACATATATGGCTCCGACAGAATACCAGCGTTGTAGTTGTGACAGTATGGCAACGACATTGCGCTGAGTCGGAGGCCGTGTTGTTGCTGCAACCCAATTATTAATTTTGAAAATTATAGTTGTCTTTTTTTTTGTGTTTAGTTTTAATATATGTTATATTGCATGACTTGCATGCTTGAAAAAATATATTATTATCATATTTTCATCATATCATATAAGTTTTTTTTATCTTCACACATTTCATACTACAAGGGCTTCGGAGCAAATTTTTGGGACAACGACACTGGCGGAGAGCCGACTTTATGTTCCAGCCATCGCTATGAATCGTACATAAGTTTTTTTTTTTAAAAACTCATTAGTATGAAACTACCCCTTGTAGATCGGACTCTGGTCTCTCGACTCGAATTCCGATCACCCAACCACTCGGCTATTGTTACTTGATTATTGATTTGATTATGTTATAAGTATTTTATTTTGCATATTTATCATAATAGAAAAATTTCTCCTAAGAAAATAATCGTGACAACATATCATTAAACCTTTGTGATTATTTTTATCAATAACAATAGTAATTTAATTCCCATAATCTCACTTGATTTTAAAGTAAGACTATTGTATACTTAAAATCATATCTTTACGCATATTCCCAATACTGGGATAATCAGAGATTTAAATGATTAAGTCCTTTCGATCCACCTTTCACTGAATTTGAGACAATGTCAGCCTCTTGCCGCTTTAGTGTCAAAGCCAATGGTACCATATACTTACACAGATTTATTTGCAGAGATAAATATTCATATATACATATAAACATTCTTAACTTGAGTAAAAAATTCATATTTATCGAGAGAAGTTATTTATCCAAGAAGTTTTTTTACAAATACTGAGTACGTGCCTAGTACTACTACTAGTACAACATTTTTTTTTGATTTTTGTCTGTCTGTCTCTCTGTTTGTACCGGCTAATCTCTGAAACGGCTGGACCGGTTTTAACGGGACTTTCACTGGCATATAGCTGATGTTATAAGGAATACTTTTATTTTAGAAAGAGCTAAATGGCGGGCAAAGCCGCGGGGGCAGCTAGTAATGAATAAAGGAATTGTACTAACTAAACACTCACCTCGCTTGAATAAAGGATCGACCCCCACAATGGGTAAACCATTTAACAAAGCAGCGTAGTATGGTATGTGAATGTCTAAGTGATTATTCCCTCCAAAAGCCAGAACATCTCCAGGCTTGAGACCAAATTTCCTTAGTGCTTTGGCCAGCCGGATAGACCGGGATAGTACCGATCCGTTTGTTTCCTCTTGCCCCGTCGCAGCATCGATCTGAAGAAACGATTTAAGTTAAGTTACACTATTACTCTTTTATTTTGATCAACGATCGCAACAGTTACCGAAAAATGTATCAAATTAGAGTGAAAACTTAATAATTCGTCCAAATTTGGCGCGCCTCTCGCAAGCTGCACGCGCGCTGCTCCCGCGTTGCATGCGTGCTGTTACTATATTATATACTATGTTACTATATTATTGTACTATATTGCATGAACCTGGCGCACCTCGCGTACTTCTTCCTGCCCGCTCACCCATGTAGTCGTATTGCTAAGGCTAAATACGTAATATCATGGAGCGGACAGACAGGACGGACTTGTTTGAAAATTTACAACTGGTCATACAGTATGGAAGCGAAAGCGGAACTGCAAGCATATAAGCTAAACGCGTGAGGCGCGCGCACTATTCGAACCTTGCGTGAGGTGCGGTAAACAGGCACGACAGAGAATACAGAAGCTGCACACGCGCAGCGCGCGAGCAGCTCGCGAGCGGTGCGCGTCCGGCCCGCCAACTTAAAATGAACGCGCGCCAATCGCGCGCAGATTGCGTGCGACGATCCCGAGCCACCTGCATCCATCAATTCCCCACAATGTTGAACAGGTCGTCACTCCATCTTGACGTGGTTGCCAGAACGAGGCTGCCACTCGAGGACTTCTCTTTCCCAACGATTGTCATTGTCATCCCATAATCAGTGTTTCCGAAGATACTGGCTCCTGACACACAGGCTACTCCTAGTTTAGGAGCCAGGCTTAATATTGAGCTGTACTTCTGTTTGGAACAATAAACAATTTCTTATCCCATGTGTTGTTGTGTTGTGTTCTGCGAGCCATGTGGCCAGCCAATTGCCACTTCAGCGTGCTTATCCTTTAGGCTATGTCGGTTACCCTAGTTCTGCCTGGATTGAACCATGGTCACACTATTTCTAACGCCAGCTGGCAGCTAGCAACTTTGTATGAAGGATTTTTTTATTATGATCGAAGAAAGTGGATATATCTTTATTATATATACTACTGACCCTCAATGTCTCGAAGGCCGAGTGGTTGGGTGGTCGGAATTTCGAATCGAGAGACCCGAGTCACAGACCCAGGGGATCGCCTGGTGGTAGCTCGTAGCAATGGGTTTTTCAAAAACTTATGTACGATTTAAAATAAAACGATTTTCTGATTTTATCGCGTTTTTAATTAATTTTTACAAACTATTTTTATTTCCCGACGTTTCGGATGCTTTACAGCATCCGTGGTCGCGGGGGACTGCAGTCGTTTATTTTAAATGTGTAGTATTCGCGTAAATACAAGAAATCATTAACTTATGTACGAATTATATCATTGGCTTGGACATAAAGACGGCGACGGGCTCACAGCCGCGAACGAAAACGTCACGTTGTCCCGAAAATATCTTGGTTGAAAGGTGGGTCGAAGAGGCTTAATTGTCTAGATTATACCTCTGTCTACTCCTGTATTGGGAATTGCGTGAAGATATTTATTTATTTTATTTACTACTGAACCTCGGGCGCTTGTAGGAAGCAAACGCGTTTTAAGTGAGCGAGTAAATATTTCAATTAAATTAAAGTTATACTAATTAGCAATAGTGACCCTAACACAATCGGTTTTAAGTGAATTTATCAAAAGTTTACAAAATTGTGATGAGACTTCCCAAGCAATAGAAGTACAACAATTCCGCTCGGCGGCTCGAGGAAAGAGAATTACTGCCATTTTCGTCCTGCTCGCATGTATATGGAGAAACAACGCTCAGTGATACTAAAATATTATAATTATACATGTAAATGTATGTGTATGTATAGGTGTATATAAAACAGTTAAGATAGCAAATTTATAACGCTCGTGTATCTTCTTCTTGTTCCGTGTGATAACGGTGTAAGAATATTGCCACTCTCTTTCTTCCCGTGGGTGTCGTAGTAGACGACTAAGGGAAACTGCCTTGAACATCGTGATGGCAACCGAAAGATGGCGGGATAACCATCTCTAAAAATATCAGTCCAAAATAATCAGACCGAAGGGCAGCAGCATCTAAGGTTCATGAAGTCTGATACTGCGATCGCCAATCCGCTTGCGTAGCGTGGCGATTATGGCAAATCATGCCTATGGTAGAGTCCTATGTCCTGCAGTGGACTTTAAAAGGCCGTTATGTATGTATGTATGTAAGTATCTTCTTATGAGAAAAATAAATTCTTTAAATCTAAACCTATTATACTGCATCGGCTGTACGGTAAAGTATTTCGTCTTTAAAGAAAAAACATTCTATTTCACTCCGATTTAAAACAAGGGCAACTGCAAACCTGTTGTGTTTCTTTTTATTAATAATAAGATGCCAATATTACATAAAATTAAATTTTCATAAATTTTCATAAATTTTAAAATTTTAACACATGTGTTAATAATGGATGAAATAACACATGTATATAATAGCCGACAATGAAAATAAGTTCTAAAAGTAACTGACCTGACAGATATCTTCCGGGTTCCTTCTCAAGCAATCAATTATCACATGTCCAATATGTGAATTCTCACAGTCGAGAACTTGCAGGGCGCGGGGCAAATTCATTTTAGCAGAAAACTCTTGCGCTTACCACTGATATTCAATAAAGACTGAGTTGAGAAAAATTATGGAATACGAATGCATTCAATCAATTATAATAGTATACAGACAATAGTACTAAAATTATAAATGGGATGAAAGTTTGTTCAGTTGTTTTATTGAGTACGCTGTAACGCCTTTATACATATAAACCGATTTAAAAATTCTTTCACGAATAGAATGTTACATCATCAGCCAGAAACATAGGCGGTATTATTTTATAAGAACTACCAATAAAAATTACTCCCATGAAACTTAAAGTATCAAAAATGTGCCTATAAGAGTCGTTATTTCACGTGCCCAGAAATATTGTGTTTATTAGAAAATCAAAGTTACTATGGACATCACTTCGACACTTAATATTCTGCGACGAGTATGTACTCGGATGAGTATAAGGGTAAAGATTTAAAACGAAACGACGTTCCATTGAATAATTATCTGCCGTCAGCTCATTATTCAATTAAATATAGTATCAGCTGTTTCTCTTTGTTTGAGAAATAATGATATCATAATTTTGATTATGGTTATAACTTTGACAGTTCCTTACAGACGAAGCCGCGGGCAAGAGTCCATTACATATTCCTTCTCTCAAAAACTCATATTTCCAGGATCGGGGTAAATGGATTACCCAATTCAGCTGCCTTTGATGCTGCCACGGATCTTATCGAAGTATAATTATCGATGTGAGTGACCGCTATTGTATCGACGAAAGTAGCGTCCCACACAAGAGCTTTCCCCCTCTCCCAAGGCGCTAAAGTCAAGTCGTCAGGTCTCTTACAGTCTTCCCTAAACATTCCACATGATTTATTATATTTACACTAAATTATATTGATTATGTAAATAAGAGCCCTTCGGATAAATTTATTTAAGGAGCTGATGATGACTACTGTTAAAATGGACGAGATCGAAGTAGCTTAATAAATAATAAGCTGGTGAGCTTGTTGCCGTTCTCTCTCTATGTCCAAGCCGGCGATATTAATAATGCATAAGTTTTGAAAAAAACTCGATTAATTCTGATCACCTATCACTCCGCTATTTAACCTGGATTCTGATTATCCCAGATTAAGCTTAACTTAATAGAATGGAACGTCCGACCGCAAAATTCTACCTTCCTGTGTTTCCTGCGATTGTTACCAACGTTCCTGCGATTGTTCTCCTTTTTTTTTTGTGAGAAGTTGGCACAAGAGTCAGTTTATCTGATTGTCCGTGAATTTCGTTGCCATGTACACTTGCAACATCAAATTTATTAAAACGCTGTGTTGCCTACATTTAAGAATCTGGAAGAAGAATTGGAATCTGGAAGGCGTGGATTTTGACTATCACTAAAGGGACGTAACGCAAAAGTAAATGATGCCTCTATTTCATATCGGTATTCTCCGGTGACCTCGAACGGCGTCCTCAGTGTACCTATTTTTAAATGTCTTCACTTCACTAAATCGCCTACTTTAATATCATAGATTCGTTCTTCGCACTACAATAAAATAAATATCTTAACGCAATTCCCAATACAGGGGTAGACAGAGACAATTAAGTCTCTTGGATCCATCTTCCACCGAAGATATTTTTGGGACAACGTGACAGGTGGCGAGCCCGTCGCCGTCTTTATGTCCAAGCCAACGATATGATTCGTACATAAGTTTTTGAAAAACCCATTGTTACGAGCCTGCCGTCAACTGGGGATCGAACTCGGGTCTCTTGCCTCAAAATTCCGACCCCCCAACCACTCGGCTATCGTAACTTTTATCGCGCCTTGTAGCCTTGTAGTCGAATATTTTTGAAAAAAAACTCTTTTAATTAAAGATTAATTATTTTATTTGCAATAAAATTAAAAGAATATAATAACATTGATAATCCAAAAAGGAGTTTCCAAAAATATAATTATTTTCTTCTCTGCAACTCTGTTTATCCGGTCAGTTAGTTAGTTTAGATAATTAAATTAATTACATGTAATTATATCTACAGACAACTATATACTATTATACCTATAAACAATTTTTAAACAACATTGCTAATGTTATAAAATTATTTCCGTTAGATACTGCTACTTAATAGTCATGTTATGTGCTTTGCTTACTTATCATACATATGTTCAGACCACACAATTTTATAAAAAGATTGTTACGTTTTCTATACACACTGGTGTATAGAAAACGTAACAATCTTTTTATAAAATTGTGTAGTCTAAACCTGCACAACCTTGTTTCTACTTAAATTTTCATTTTAAACAAGAAATGCAATCAGACCGCCGCCACATGTAAAGGTAGATAAAATATATTATTTATTCGCTTGTGTATTCTGAATTTCACTTATTTCATTCCCTTTGCGAATTGAGAACCACCTCCTTTACTTTTCCCCTCGCCATTTTACCTGAAGAAGTCAGTGGTATTTTGTCAACAAACACGACACCTCCACGTAACGCCTTGTTCTTTGATAGTTTGCCTAAAAAGAAGAAGTTATAGCATCAATAATTAAAAAAAGGACTAAAACAAAACTATGAGTATTATATAAACACTATGTTTTAAACAATTACTACATCTACTGCGACTTTGATCCAATTTCTATTGTCTTAAGATCAGTCTAAGCTTTATTTAAAATCTTATTAGTACGTTATATCCAGATTTAAGAACAAGGTCGTGAGATGATTCGATTTTGTTCATCTGTCAGTAGCTTTTTCAAGTATTTTCCCTTAGTCGCCTCTTGCGATACGCACAAGGAGAAAGGTGGTACATTCTTACGCAGTAAAAATACAGAAAGTACTTTTGCAGTACCTAATAAGTAAACATAATTTAAAACAGAACAAAAGATAAATTTGTTAGGTTGTCTAGCTTTTTAGGAGGGTGCTTAAAGATATCCGCAGCAACATCTGTATATTACTAGCTGCTAATAATAACAGTATACTTACTAGCTACTAATTCTTTTATCTCCTGTGCTGTCACCGAAGAGCGAGGCTTTCGGACGACACAAGCGGCCGGATGCTGACCATCCTCTGGATCCGGTACACCAATTACGCAAGCGTCCTGCACTCCATGATGCTGAAGAATAACTTCCTCTATTTCCGATGGTATTATCTACAAAATTAAACATACTTATATTTCCAGTATCCTAGCTTAAATTTCCAATTTCCGACATCCATTCGCTTGTCTTGTGATCAGATTTTTTCACGATAGCTGTCCTGCCATCTGTTATTCTATCGTGACGCACAATGCCTAAGGAGTAGCTAAAGAGAACAGACCGTCCAGAGTCAAACTAAAATTCATCATTTTTTCGTACACATAAATCGTGATATCTGAGTAATTTTCATGTTCCCTTCCTTGAGCAATTTACTTACGTAATTTCAAAATAAAGACTAACTAAGCGTGACTATTATTACAAATCTCCTAATAGGAGAGACCTAAGTCGTGAGAATAAAACGATCAAATTCAGTTTCATCAGTGGATTCAAAAATTAGCTTGCACAAGTAATTGCATCTTTATACTTATTCTTATTGCTATTTATCCTTCCCGTTATTTTTATTGCTACTTTATGTTAAAGTTGCAAATTAATATAAATGCAACCTCCAAATAAGTCTTACCAGGATAAAATTATTCGGAAGAACCAAAAACGCCAAATCATTGCAGAACAGTGTTAAGATTGAATACGTACATGAGTATTGCGATACTTGATCAGCATCTTTATTCGGTCTACGAAGAAGAAGTAGTCATTCTCATCCTTGTACAAAAGATCGCCGGTCCTGACGAAACCATCTTCCGAAAAGGCGTTTTTCGTCTCTTCCGGGTTCCCCAAATATTCCTATAAATGAAAATGAAGGTAAAAATATCCTATGTAAGATTATTAGACATGGAACATTTAAATGGAGTAACTTAAAAGAAAAAAGGACATACCCTGTCCTTTTTCCTGTTGCTTTGTACCCTAGACTAGCTCTTATCTGTGGAATAATTTGCGACAATTATTCAATGTATTTGAGATTTATTCTATTCTGTACGATATGACGTAATGTTTCTTATATTTGTTTAAAGTATTATTGTTCTGCTCTTACTTTTTTACTCTTTCCTAATTTTTTTTCTTTTAAGTTACTCCATTTAAATGTTCCATGTCTAATAATCTAACAAAGTGTATGCCAATTTCGTGATTAGTCAGTCTGTAAATGAGGGACCTTTCACTTTTTAATCTATGGATTAGGGTTCTGAAGGTTCTATGTCTGTATTAATTTACCGTCCTTAAAATCTATCCGGTAGTAATATGTACCTAGTGTGCGAGTTGCTATATAATGTAATACGCCTTATGTGTTTAATATATGTGTCCAAGCTTAACCCACGACCTGGGAAACAAACTAATTAACGGTTTATTACTGCAGATGATCAGCTGTTATTAATTGCGAGAGTTTTCGGTGATCGTGATTACATTGGTTGCCTTAATGTTAAAGAAGGGTTAGTTACTTAATGTTAAAGAATGTGTATCTAAAACGTTTACGACAAAAGCTACTATTCATAAAAAAATCTTAAAACCTACCGTAAAACACAAACCCTTCGCCAACAACTCCCCGGTTACGAAAGGTTCTGTTATTTCTATTCCCGTGTCGGTATCTATAAGCTGTAAAAAAGATGAAGTTTGTTTCTTTTAAAAAGATCAGAATCACAAAAATGTTACATATTAATAACTCATAGATCTCATAGAGAGAAGAAATAGATCCAAATTTTGCAAAAAGCTTGATAATTACCTTCACGGCATAATCAGGGCCAGGTCTCCCGCAGCTGCCTAGTGGACCCCTCACGTTTGGCTCGAGTAAAGGCCCCAATGTTTCTGTCATACCATAAGCTTCCATAACCAATGTGCTCTTTTGCAGGTGTACCTGTTTTTATTTTAAAAGTTAATTACTGTCTAATAATGAAAAGCCTTTAATATATATTTTCTTTTGTGAAGATTGCAAACGACGTATCTGTTTAACTGAAAATCAATAAATTTTAAACATAAAAAATTATAAGTTTTCTTCGTTACCAGAACAACGTAAATATACCCTGCCTGCGGAGAAGTTGCCATAAATGAGACTGTTTTAGTCATACCCGTAGTTCTTGCAGGACTTCAGTGTTAGACTTCGCTCCGGTTACAACGATTGTATTGAAGCAGCTGAGGTCGACTTCCTGCTTGCGTTTCATCAGTATTGAAATCAGCGTGGGACTCAGCATCATTGAATCAGGCTGTCGAGAAAACGCAAGCTCTGTATTCAGAATTCAGAATTATAAAACATTTTCCTCGAAGTGAAAAGGCTGTGATAAGGCATCATTTGCCGTATGGTTCTTCTTCTTCTTCTTTACAGCCTTCAAGAGTCCACTGCTGAACATAGGCCACCCCCAAGGCTTTCCACAACGAACGGTCCCCTGCCACCTGCATCTATAGAGTTCCTGCAACATTTTGCAAGTGGTCACTCCATCTCGTGGGGGGGTCGTCCTATACTGCGTTTGCCTATACGAGGTTACTTGAGAACCTTTCTTCCCCAACGATTGTCGGTTCGTCGAGCTATTTGGCCAGCCCATTTCCACTTCAGCGCGCTGTTCCTGAAGGATACGCTACATGTAACCATATGGCATAATAATATAGGAACCTCTCCACTTCTTCCCGTGGATATCTTAAAAAGCAACAAACGGGAAAGCTTTTATATGTTTAAATTTTAACTGGCTTCCGAAAAGTTACTGATGGCGGCAAAACTTTTAACAAAATTCAGTAGCTCGATGACGGACAGCATCATCTAAGGTGCAAGGTGCATGGCACTGTGATGTTTATCTGCTTGAACCCTTCCACACAGTAGCACTTATATTATGGAGTTCTGATTCCTAAGGTTGATTAATAAGTGCATAAGGAACAACGAAAGTATCACAAACACCGAGACCCGAGAAAATGTAAAAAAAGTGTTTTCTGCGTTGACACGACTGGGAATCGAACACGGAAACTCGCAGATGGCGACACTATGAAAACCGGTGTGTACGCCAATCGTCCACGGAGGTCCTCAAATATGAGGATGATGTAATGATTAGCCGATGATTGTAACTAAGATTGTCATTAAAATGAAAATAAAAACATCTGTGCATTTTACACTTCGATAAACCAAGAAGTAATTACTTTAAAAATGCGAATAACACGTAAGGTTAACCATTAATAACGTCATATAATATTATAGATCCTTACCTTGTATTTATTAATCAGTTGTATCAAATGATCAACATCATCCGGCTTGGAAGTTTGCAGTTTAATCTGGTTCATGATCGGCATAGAAAAAGCGTTGAATATTCCTGATATCCATTGCACGGGAGACAGATTCAGCCCTACAGTACGCCTGTATAATATAATTTAATTATTACATTAACCGTATTTTAAATTGACAACATAGCAGTCTTTCACAGACCTTTGTGTGCGTATGAAATTTTACTATCGAAAAATAGCTACGTACAACAACAACAAACTTTTTATTAAGACGATTACATTGATCTAAAAAAACCGAACGAGAACTGAAAGTAAAACTAATTTAGTTTACTAACACATTCTGAGAATCCTTGATAAACGCTATAAAGCATAAAAACTTTCTTAAAACAATGCGGTGTTTGAAAGCTGCTACTTTTAGAACTCCGGATGTACCACTAGTGCTTATTAAGAAAGCATATATGTTTTCCACATCAAATTCAGCTACTCTGGAAGCAAGAAACAAATTGATTACATCGATTGTTATATAGTTGTTATCGATTATGTTTATCCTTGGCATGCAACTATAATTAAGTTGCCAGAACAAGGCAAGGCTGCCTCATAAAGAAATTTGTCCTGTCGAAATTTATTAAAGTTTTTCCAAATGCCAACGTTACTTGTAAAGGGTGTAAATGTATAAATTTTTCGTCCATTGACCATGACCAAAAAGTCACGATAGCCAAATGGTTGGGTGGTCAGGATTTCGAGTCAAGAGACCCGAGTTCGATCCTGAGTTGGTGAGTTCCAACAAAACTTATGTACAATGTGTTTGTGGTACCTGCGTTGTTGCGATTTTCATACCACAAGTGCTTAAGCATCTTATATTGGGATCGGAGCAATGTATGTGATGTTGTCCCTATCTGTATATGTATTTATATATCGTTGGCTTGGATGCTTGGTTGGATGGATCGAAAGTACTTGACTATTAGTTGTAGACTTCTGTCTACCCCTGTGTTGAGAATGGCTTGAAATATTTTTTTTTCAATTACTTCTATGAGATATCATAAGACGTATTTTCAAATTATGAATGTTTTTGTTTAACTTAATTTACTACTCTTTACATCAATAGTATTGAATAGAAAAGGACGCTCACTTGAAATTATTTTCCGGCTCCTGGTCGCCAAATGTTTCCAAAAACTCTTTCATTGAGTCTTCTCCCTCCTCGAAAGTGACGATTTTTAAATTTAAACCCAAGTCGTGAGCCGCTCCCTCGTAGTCTACGCGCGTTGATATTGGACAGAAAGCTATCTTTGGTTTTGTTATTTTGAATAATGATTTTATTTCATCTGAAAGTTATAAACCATGTTAAGGTATCTTAACACTAGAGGGCTCCATAACCAAGCATAGTTGGAGACACTTAGAATCGCTGGCTGGAGGTAGCAGGTCTTAATCCCGCCTGCAGTAAACTCTTAACCAAGTCACGTAGTTTTTCTTAGCTTGAATACACTGCGGTTTGATGATATCAATCAATAATTATTGTACCAATACTTAGGAGGATTCCTAGAGGTGCGAGGATGCAGCTAGCTAAAGCTTTATCAAATACCATTCAAAATTGTTTTACTTTTAACACTGTAACTAGTTGGCAAAAATTATTTTACTTTGCATATTTTCATTTTCATTTTGACAAAACGGGACGTAAGTCAATTACGTCCCAGCTTAAAAACAATTCTTTTCAAAATTTTGATTCACCGATTGATACATCCATAGCTCCAAGACCACACAATTTTGATTTAAAGAAAGTTGTCGAGTCTAAAGTTATGGATGGTGATTTAAAAAACGCATCGCGTATTTTATTTTCAGACGATATCCTGGCGCCTCACAATGCGGACTCCTTGCTTCTACCGTCGCCTCCTGATCCTTCTTATCAGCCATTACAAGTTTCAGAAAAAGATACTTTAGAGGCAATTATGTCTTTCTCAAATGGCTCTGCCGGCGGCATTGACGGAATTACGCCTCAACATCTGAAAGATCTTGTAAGCGCGTCCGCCGGTGACGCCTGCCGAATTCTTTTGGGCGACATAACAAAATTAAGTAATTTTATGCTTTCTGGCAATGTAAATCCAAATTTTGTTAAAATCATATATGGAGCATGGTTATGTGCCTTTAAAAAAAAAGATAATGGTATCCGCCCTATAGCTGTTGGTTCCACTTTTAGACGTTTAACTTCTAAATTAGCATGTAGGCACATAACCTCCGATCTAAAGTCAAAATTTCAGCCTATTCAGTTAGGCTTCGGTAGCAGAGGAGGTTGTGAGGCAGCTGTACATTCAGTGCGTACTTTTTTTAACGAATTGTCAAACAGATGTTCTCTTGAAAGTTGACCTTAGGAATGCCTTTAACTCCCTCGACAGATCAACCCTGCTGAAGGAGGTTGCGAAACATACCCCGGAAATTTACCATTACGTTTGGCAATGTTACAGTCAAAACTCTAATTTATTTTACGAAAATCATTTAATTGACTCAGCCGTCGGAGTTCAGCAGGGTGATCCACTGGGCCCAGCATTGTTTAGTTTGGGAATTCAACCGATTATTTCAAAGTTGAAATCCAAACTCAATGTTTGGTACCTAGATGACGGAACCCTAGGAGGAAAGCCAGATGACGTGCAAAATGACCTTCAAAAAATTATTCAAAATTTTAAAAACATTGGCCTTCAATTAAATAATACTAAATGTGAACTTTTCTTTCCTGACCGTTTGTCTTCTCATAGACACAGTTTGTTTCAAAATTTTAACAATATAACTCCTGGCATTAAAGTAACTGAGGCGGATTCTCTTTACCTCCTTGGAGCGCCGTTATTTATAGAGAGTATGAAACCTCTTTTGAAAGTAAAATTTGATCAATTTTTAGAACATGTTAATAAACTGTATATTCTAAATTCTCATATAGCGCTTACTATTTTAAAATATTGCGTTCTTGTTCCTAAATTTACTTATTTACTCCGCTCGAGTCCAGCATGGAAATGTTCTAATTTTTAAAACAAATTGACCTTAATCTCAAAATAGCTTTGGAAAAATTCTAAATTTATCTTTAGTCTCATCTAGCTGGACTCAAGCTACTTTACCTGTTAGATTTGGAGGTATCGGTATAAGAGAGGTTTCAAATATTGCGCTGCCGGCTTTCCTTGCCTCCGTACACAGTGTTCATGATTTGTCACGTAAAATTCTTAAGAATGACTTGGACTTGACCTTTGCTAACGAGGCAAGAGAAGCATGGTTACGTCTCTGTCCCGGCGAGGATATTCCACTGGAACCTAACTCACAAAACGGTGGGATATCCCGTTGGTTCAGAATGTGCAGAAATGCTTACTGAACAATTTTCACTGTGACAGAGACCGCGCCCGCTTTCTAGGTGTTTCGACAAAGGAATCCAGTTACTGGCTACATGCTTTACCATCAAGTAACCTTGGTACATTACTGGATAACGAAAGTTTACGTATAGCTGTAGGAATGCGATTGGGAGCATCGATTTGTCAACCCAACGATGTCCTTGTGGCAGCCACATCGACGAGTTATGCCTCCACGGACTTTCATGCCAAAAAAGTGCCGGCAGACTGTCTCGTCACGGTTCCTTGAATGAGGTCATCCGAAGGGCTCTTGTTTCCATAAATATTCCATCGGTTTTAGAGCCTTGTGGAATATTTAGGGAGGATGGTAAGAGACCCGACGGCTTGACTTTAGTCCCTTGGGAGAGAGGCAAAGCTCTTGTGTGGGACGCAACTTGCGTCGATACATTAGCGGCCTCTCATATCAAGGGTACTTCGATAAGGGCCGGGGCGGCATCAGAGGCAGCTGAATCGGGTAAATGGCGTAAATATGAGTCTTTGAAAGGAGACTATATATTTGTTCCCTTTGCCGTAGAGACAATCGGTCCGTGGGGTCCCCGCGCGATGCAGTTTCTAAAGGAATAGTATCCGCGACTTATCGTTGCCGCTGGTGACAAGAGGGCTGGTTCTTTTCTCGCTCAACGGTTAAGTCTAGCCATTCAACGTGGAAATGCAGCCAGCGTTCTTGGTACCATGCCACGAGGAGTAGGGCTCTACGATTATAATAGTTTTCAGTTAATAAGTATTGTAAATATTAACATAATTTTTTCTGTAAATAAATATTTATGTAATTAAATTAAATTTACAAATAAAATCAACATCAATAATAAAATCCAGTATTGATAATGTAGTGGTGAGAGACCTTGGTAGGATTGATAATGTTAATAGAAAATAAGCGCAGGCGTTGCTAGAACTTTTACTGAAGAAATAAACAACATAAAACATATGAACAAGGAGACCACATGGACTATTCAAATAATAGACCTGTATTATAGGTGGTTAATAAAATTGTCGAATAAGTCTTAGTTCATAGCACGAGCAACGTCCTAGAAAACAATAGGTTTATCAGATACCCAGTATGGTTTTAGGAATGCACGTTGTACGTAACAGAGATTATTTTGCGCTTCTTTTTATTGATTTTAAAAAGGCTTTTGATACCTTAGACCATGGACAGTTGCTTACTGCGATGGATGAGACATTCGTGGCCCCATCAGTAAGTTTTTTTAAAGTGACTTAAGCGAAAGAGCATTAAGTACAGTACAGCATTAAACGGATTGTGAGAAAAAGAAGCGCAAATAATGTTTGGGGTGTCAACGGGTTCGGTATTTGGGCCAGTAGGGTTTATTTTACATATTAACAGTAACAATAATGTAATATATAAATGTAGCACTTACATTTATGCCGATGACATCTGCTTCGTATATTTAGACAAAAATATCGCAAATATAAATATTTAAGAAGATTTTGATAACATTATAAAATGGTCAAAAGATAACAGTATTATAATAAATATAAATAAAACAAAGAGTATGTTAATGCACTCTCCGTACTTAAAAATGTCCGTAGGTACCGTACCGTATTTATCGAGATAGTAATTTCACCAACAGTCGGTAGCCAATACACTTACATTTAATGGCATATCGGTATTTACAGACCATCTTAGTCTATTTTTTTTTCCTATTTATATATAATAAGAATTCTCTTGAAAAGTAAGACTTCATAACCGCAATCGCAAACTCGAGATGTTTTTGCGCAATATATAACTTCCTAAGGATCGTAAATCGTAAGTTTATACAACGCACAGGCCAATAAAATTATAATAATAATCATTAATCCTTCATTCACCTTCATTATAATATACACAACGACCTGTTAAAGGGCTCGGAGCATTTGCAATAGCCAGGCTTGACAAGCATTTTGGCAATGACTTGCATTCTTGAATAAAATATAATGCGTCATATAAGTATTTTATGTTGCATATTTATCATAATAGTATATTTCTCACAAGAAAATTGTCGAGATAAGATGTCATTAAACCTTTGCGATTATTTTTATCAATAACAGTTGTAAGTTAATTGTAATTTTAATATTACTTGATATAAAGTACCATTATTTTTAAATAAAGAAATATCTTCACGCGTATTCCCAATGCGTCACGATAGCCGAGTGGAAGGGTGGTCGAAATTTCGAATCAAGAGACCCGAGTTTGATCCCCAGGTGGCAGACTCGTATCAATGGGTTTTCAAAAACTAATATACGAATTACATTGTTGGCGTGGACATAATAACGGCGACGGGCTCACCAACTGTCACGTTGTCCCGAAAATATCTTCGGTGGAAGGTAAGTCAAAGAGACTTAATTGTCTAGACTAGACCTCTGTCCAACTCTCTTTTGGGAATTGCGTGAAGATATTTATTTTTTATTTTACTCATAACTTTTTATGTAATAGCTATTTCTTAGTTGTTGTAGCTCATTAAAAGTTATACTTCAAGTTATACTCTAAATATAGATGCAAGGTTAAGTTGGTCTATCAAGTACATATCGAGTTCTGCGAACAAACATGCGGAAGCTAAAATTTTATATATAAAGATTGTGTTCCTTCTTGAAATTTATTAGATTTCAGATTACGATTTCATTAGAGATTTAGAGGACATGGAATGCCTCATTGCTCGTGCTTCCATAATTCTCTGTACCCTTCAAACTAGAACAACTATCGCGTTCTAGACTTTGAACTTTTCGCCTCAGTAGATCTAACCAAAGACTTCAATGTAGTCCCTAGTCTCCCAACTTACATTGCCCTTTGTGATCAAAAATATATTAAACTTCCGTTATTTATAGCTGATTCAATAAGAATACAAAATGTCACGTTGCGTAATGTCAAATACTTCCAAAATAATGAATAAACACTAAACAATTGTTACAATCTAGGCACTCACCTCGCTTGAATAACGGATCGACCCCTACAATAGGTAAACCATTTAACAATGCAGCGTAATACGGTATGTGAAGGTCTAAGTGATTGTTCCCTCCAAAAGCTAAGACGTCTCCAGGCTTGAGACCAAATTTCCTTAGCGCTTTGGCCAGTCGGATAGACCGGGATAGTACCGATCCGTTTGTTTCCTCTTGCTCCGTTGCAGCATCGATCTGAAGAAACGATTTAAGTTTAGTTAATCCTTAGTCTTTTATTTACACAATAGATCGCAATAGAGGTTAATGGATATTTATGGAAATACACTGAAAATCTAAAAACTAAAGAGTTGTAACCCTTGAGAACTGAAATACATCATTGACGTTGAAGTAAAACAATGGTATTTTTTTAAGGTGGTAGTATCCTTCTCTGTCTAGGAGTTGTCTGGGTCAGTATCACACTCCTTCCTACTACTTACAAATAGCATTTGGCGGCAGAAATATGTAAGAGTTTATCAACATTGTGTTGAGGTTTGAAGAATATGGCGAGCCAATGTTATTACGGGCCTAGAGGCATTCTTTTAGACTTCGTGGTGAAAACGCATCTGTAATCTTCTTGATCTCATATGGTTTATAGGCTGTAAGGGCCATGCTTTGCAGAGTACCAGCGGATAATTTAAGTATCCTGTACTTCTTCGCCTCATCAGGTGAGTCGTATTACCGGAGGCCGTTACCCCTCATTCTACTTCTTTCCCCCGTCTTCATGCCCTTTCCCGAATTGCTTTCTTAAAGGTGGGCAACACAGGCAGCTAGTCTATTGTTATGTTGGTCGTGGGTTGTTGCGTCCATTTGGGGTCATTTTTTTGAATACACACACTGTCTAGATGTACAACAGCTTTATTTAATATGGAAACTTGCTGCCCCCTGCTGCTTTGCACGTAGTTTAACACTTAACGCGGAACCCTAATTATGTTTCTAAAATAAAAGTAACCTATGTTACTCCTTATAACATTAACTATGTCAGTGAAAGCCCTGTTAAAATCGGTCCAGCCGTTTCGGAGATTAGACGGAGCAAACAGACAGACAAAAATTTTAAAAATGTTATTTTGGTGTATGTACTGCATATATTTATAAACATGTAGTAAAAATGTAATTAAATATATTAGACATATATTATATTATAAGTCACGATAGCCGAGTTGTTGGGTGGTCGGAATTTCGAGTCGAGAGACCCGAGTTCGATCCCCAGGTGGCAGTACCAATGAGTTTCAAAAACTTATGTACGAATTTCATCGTTGGCTTGAACATAAAGGCGGCGACGGGCTCACCACCTGTCACGTTGTATATATATATATATATCGGGACAACGTGACAGGTGGTGAGTCCGTCGCCGCCTTTATGTTCAAGCCAACGATGAAATTCGTACATAAGTTTTTGAAAACTCATTGGTACTGCTTTTATTTTTATTTTTATTTTTATTTTACTCATAACTTTTTATGTAATAGCTATTTCTTAGTTGTTGTAGCTCATTAAAAGTTATACTTCAAGTTATACTCTAAATATAGATGCAAGGTTAAGTTTGTCTATCAAGTACATATCGAGTTCTGCGAACAAACATGCGGAAGCTAAAATTTTATATATAAAGATTGTGTTCCTTCTTGAAATTTATTAGATTTCAGATTACGATTTCATTAGAGATTTAGAGGACAAGGAATGCCTCATTGCTCGTGCATACATTAATTCTCTGTACCCTTCAAACTAGAACAACTATCGCGTTCTAGACCTTGAACTTTTCGACTCAGTAGATCTAACCAAAGACTTCAATGTAGTCCCTAGTCTCCCAACTTACATTGCCCTTTGTGATCAAAAATATATTAAACTTCCGTTATTTATAGCTGTTTCAATAAGAATACAAAATGTCACGTTGCGTAATGTCAAATACTTCCAAAATAATGAATAAACACAAACACAAACAATTGTTACAATCTAGGCACTCACCTCGCTTGAATAACGGATCGACCCCTACAATAGGTAAACCATTTAACAATGCAGCGTAATACGGTATGTGAAGGTCTAAATGATTGTTCCCTCCAAAAGCTAAGACGTCTCCAGGCTTGAGACCAAATTTCCTTAGCGCTTTGGCCAGCCGAATAGACCGGGATAGTACCGATCCGTTTGTTTCCTCTTGCTCCGTTGCAGCATCGATCTGAAGAAAGGATTTAAGTTTAGTTAATCCTTAGTCTTTTCTTTACACAATAGATCGCAATAGAGGTTAATAGATATTTATGAAATTACACTGAAAATCTAAAAACTAAAGAGTTGTAACCCTTGAGAACTGAAATACATCATTGACGCTGAAGTAAAACAATGGTATTTTTAAGGTGGTGGTATCCTTCTCTGTCTAGGAGTTGTCTGGGTCAGTATCACACTCCTTCCTACTACTTACAAATAGCATTTGGCGGCAGAAATATGTAAGAGTTTATCAACATTGTGTTAAGGTTTGAAGAATATGGCGAGCCAATGTTATGACGGGCCTAGAGGCATTCTTTTTTAGACTTCGTGGTGAACACGCATCTGTAATCTTCTTGATCTCATATGGTTTATAGGCTGTAAGTTAACGTCAGTTAAACAGTTTAGGTCCTTTTTCAACCTACTCCCATAAAAAATATTTTGGCGGCAAAGATGGGAGAGAGCGTGGTACTAACTACTGACTCGTGCGACTTCGAAAGGCCAGCCTTATTAGAGCCACGCAGCAGTAACTGCTGCTGCAGAAATGAGCCAAAATGGCTCCACCAGCATAGGGCCATGCTATGCAGAGTACCAGCGGATAATTTAAGTATCCTGTACTTCTACGCCTCATCAGGTGAGTCGTATTACCGGAGGCCGTTACCCTCATTCTACTTCTTTCCCCCGTCTTCATGCCCTTTCCCGAATTGCTTTCTGAAAGGTGGGCAACACAGGCAGCTAGTCTATTGTTATGTTGGTCGTGGGTTGTTGCGTCCATTTGGGGTCATGTTTTTGAATACACACACACTGTTTAGATGTACAACAGCTTTATTTTATATGGAAACTAGCTGCCCCCTGCGGCTTTGCTCGTAGTTTAACACTTAACGCGGAACCCTAATTATGTTTCTAAAATAAAAGTAGCCTATGTTACTCCTTATAACATTAACTATGTCAGTGAAAGTCCTGTTAAAATCGGTCCAGCCGTTTCGGAGATTAGACGGAACAAACAGACAGACAGACAAAAATTTTAAAAATGTTATTTTGGTGTATGTACCGCATATATTTATAAACATGTAGTAAAAATTAAATTAAATATATTAGACATATATTATATTATAAGTCACGATAGCCGAGTGGAAGGGTGGTCGAAATTTCGAATCAAGAGACCTGAGTTTGATCCCCAGGTGGCAGACTCGTATCAATGGGTTTTCAAAAACTAATATACGAATTACATTGTTGGCGTGGACATAATAACGGCGACGGCTCACCAACTGTCACGTTGTCCCGAAAATATCTTCGGTGGAAGGTAAGTCAAAGAGACTTAATTGTCTAGACTAGACCTCTATGTCTACCCTGTATTGGGATGGATTTATTAATTATTCAATAGGTAAACCATTTAACAATGCAGCGTAATACGGTATGTGAAGGTCTAAATGATTGTTCCCTCCAAAGCTAAGACGTCTCCAGGCTTGAGACCAAATTTCTTAGCGCTTTGGCCAGCCGAATAGACCGGGATAGTACCGATCCGTTTGTTTCCTCTTGCTCCGTTGCAGCATCGATCTGAAGAAAGGATTTAAGTTTAGTTAATCCTTAGTCTTTTCTTTACACAATAGATCGCAATAGAGGTTAATAGATATTTATGAAATTACACTGAAAATCTAAAAACTAAAGAGTTGTAACCCTTGAGAACTGAAATACATCATTGACGCTGAAGTAAAACAATGGTATTTTTAAGGTGGTGGTATCCTTCTCTGTCTAGGAGTTGTCTGGGTCAGTATCACACTCCTTCCTACTACTTACAAATAGCATTTGGCGGCAGAAATAAGTAAGAGTTTATCAACATTGTGTTAAGGTTTGAAGAATATGGCGAGCCAATGTTATGACGGGCCTAGAGGCATTCTTTTTTAGACTTCGTGGTGAACACGCATCTGTAATCTTCTTGATCTCATATGGTTTATAGGCTGTAAGTTAACGTCAGTTAAACAGTTTAGGTCCTTTTTCAACCTACTCCCATAAAAAATATTTTGGCGGCAAAGATGGGAGAGAGCGTGGTACTAACTACTGACTCGTGCGACTTCGAAAGGCCAGCCTTATTAGAGCCACGCAGCAGTAACTGCTGCTGCAGAAATGAGCCAAAATGGCTCCACCAGCATAGGGCCATGCTATGCAGAGTACCAGCGGATAATTTAAGTATCCTGTACTTCTACGCCTCATCAGGTGAGTCGTATTACCGGAGGCCGTTACCCTCATTCTACTTCTTTCCCCCGTCTTCATGCCCTTTCCCGAATTGCTTTCTGAAAGGTGGGCAACACAGGCTGGCTGCCTTTGTTGCCCACCTTTAAGATGTCTATTGTTATGTTGGTCGTGGGTTGTTGCGTCCATTTGGGGTCATGTTTTTGAATACACACACACTGTTTAGATGTACAACAGCTTTATTTTATATGGAAACTAGCTGCCCCCTGCGGCTTTGCTCGTAGTTTAACACTTAACGCGGAACCCTAATTATGTTTCTAAAATAAAAGTAGCCTATGTTACTCCTTATAACATTAACTATGTCAGTGAAAGTCCTGTTAAAATCGGTCCAGCCGTTTCGGAGATTAGACGGAACAAACAGACAGACAGACAAAAATTTTAAAAATGTTATTTTGGTGTATGTACCGCATATATTTATAAACATGTAGTAAAAATGTAATTAAATATATTAGACATATATTATATTATAAGTCACGATAGCCGAGTTGTTGGGTGGTCGGAATTTCGAGTCGAGAGACCCGAGTTCGATCCCCAGGTGGCAGTACCAATGAGTTTTCAAAAACTTATGTACGAATTTCATCGTTGGCTTGAACATAAAGGCGGCGACGGGCTCACCACCTGTCACGTTGTATATATATATATACATATATATATATACATATATATATATACATATATATATATACATATATATATATACATATATATATATATATCGGGACAACGTGACAGGTGGTGAGTCCGTCGCCGCCTTTATGTTCAAGCCAACGATGAAATTCGTACATAAGTTTTTGAAAACTCATTGGTACTGCTTTTATTTTTATTTTTATTTGCTCCTACCAACTCTCAACCGGAATTCCTACTATGTCGAAATTGTTCGGACGGTAGGCTTTTTAAAGGTAAAAGAGGTTTAAATATACATATTAGACGTTGTCATCCACAGTCAATTTCGGTTTCACAGCCTCCCGTCCCCTCTCATGGCACAATCAGAGATATAAATCAAACCAATTTTCAAAATTTTTCGGACCAAATTCATTATTACCACCGTAATGTACCAATACTTAGGAGGATTCTAGAGGTGCGAGGATGCAGCTAGCTAAAGCTTTATCAAATACCATTCAAAATTGTTTTACTTTTAACACTGTAACTAGTTGGCAAAAATTATTTTACTTTGCATATTTTCATTTTCATTTTGACAAAACGGGACGTAAGTCAATTACGTCCCAGCTTAAAAACAATTCTTTTCAAAATTTTGATTCACTGATTGATACATCCATAGCTCCAAGACCACACAATTTTGATTTAAAGAGAGTTGTCGAGTCTAAAGTTATGGATGGTGATTTAAAAACGCATCGCGTATTTTATTTTCAGACAATATCCTGGCACCTCACAATGCGGACACCCTTGAAAGCTTACATCAGAAGCATCCTAAGGCCAATTCCTCCTTGCTTCTACCGTCGCCTCCTGATCCTTCTTATCAGCCATTACAAGTTTCAGAAAAAGATACTTTAGAGGCAATTATATCTTTCTCAAATGGCTCTGCCGGCGGCATTGACGGAATTACGCCTCAACATCTGAAAGATCTTGTAAGCGCGTCCGCCGGTGACGCCGGCCGAATTCTTTTGGGTGACATAACAAAATTAATTTAAAAGTAATTTTATGCTTTCTGGCAATGTAAATCCCAATTTTGTTAAAATCATATATGGAGCAAGGTTATGTGCCTTTAAA
>JAGSMR010000127.1:92500-110000 GCA_029286605.1 Sericinus montela | reverse complement strand
TGGTTGCATAACTGTTCCTCATTGAAAATTGCTGTATTACCGTTCTTTCAAAATAAGAGCCAAGAATGTAATTGCCGGTGACAATCCTTGGCTAAATGAAACTGCACCAAATAACTTCATGCGATTTTTTTACAACAGTGCTTTTATCATGAGATCAAACTATGGCTTTGTATTTCCATTACGCCTATGTAGAAATCCAGGTTACAAGCTATGTATTTTCGAAATTTCGTTCAAATCAGATTCTGCTATTTTTGCGGGATTAAGTAGAAAACATACAAACATCTAAATTTGGATGTTTACATTAAAAACTTTACATTTTTAATATTATTTGGAATACACCAAAATGTCTCTTCTTCTCAGAAATATTATTTTAAAGGGGTTAGAGTAGGGTAACGTCTGCCACGCTGCTCCAGAGCTCCTGCACAAAAAACTATGAAAAATTTTAGTGGAACCGGTCGGGCTTAGTTTTTCCCTTTGTCGCCTCTTATGACATGCGCAATTAGAAAAGGCAACCCCTATACTCTTATGCCGATATCATATGGCCAGTATGTAGCCTATACCAAACGGTTAGTCTAAATTCAATACTTTGTAAATTTGTATGAAGAAATATAAATATTTAAAAACATATATGTATTGTTAAACATAATTATTGAAGAAAGCTGATTTATTTTACAATACAATAATCTGATAAAAAATAATAAATTATTTTTTCTATAAACTACTGTAGTTTAAAATAAAAACTAAAAAACGCGTTTTTATTGCAAGCTTAACTAAAAAAGAAGGTTTTAATAAATAAAAAATAGAGCTATTTTTCGTAAAAAAGATATCAGGGAAACTGAAACGTAATTTCGGCACATTACGGTAAACTCTTTCGTGTAAGATAAGAGCTTAATATTTTTTATTTCCAGCCAAAAAAATACAATAAACATGTTGAGTCTCTTTTTCTTAATAATAAGATTCTGAAATAAAAATAAATTATTATTTAATTAAAAATATAAAATAATAATAAATAAATAAATATCTTCCCAATACCGGGGTAGTCAGAGGTCTAGTTTAGACAATTAGGTCCCTTCGACCCTCCTTCCACCGAAGATAAAATAAAATATAAAAACGTCTTATTCGTAATTATTTAAGAAAAGACTTTAAAGAATCAGAGAAAAGTATCTATAGTGACAATTGTTTTAATAATGTATGGTATAACGCATATAAAAGCCAACGTGTATAAATAACCACAAAAATAACGTGTATAAGTATCTAACCTGACAGATATCTTCCGGGGTCCTTCTCATGCAATCAATTATCACATGTCCAATATGTGAATTCTCACAGTCGAGAACTTGTAGAGCGCGGTGCAGACTCATTTTAGCACTAAACTATTGCGCCTGACACTGACGTTGAATAAAGACTGAGTTTAGAATAGCTATAGAAGCGAATACGCAGACAATATAATATAAGGAATCAGATTCATTATTGTGCTGTTTGTCTTCTGGTTTAAATATGTTGTGTCCCACAAAGAGTCTGCTGCATCATGTCAGTAATTGCTACTGTTATCTAACTCATATCTATAAGATAAAAGGACAATATGAATGTCCTGAACAGGTTATGAATAACGTTGTCTATAATTTCAATTGATATTTAAATAATTGATAATAATTAATTTCATTATTTCCACAATATAAACGCTAAAATATTTTTTGTTTTGTATAAGTTTATTATATTTTATTACTTATTCTGCTCTCATTTTATTACAAATTATTTCTCCTAATTATAAACATTGAATTACTATGTATGCAATGATTTTGAAGCAAATTTTAAAATTTTAAAACCTTATTTTTTGCTGTCTCCAAAAGAACATGGTATCCGCCCTATAGCTGTAGGTTTCACCTTAGATTTTAACTTTCAAATTAGCATGTAGGCAAATATAAATATAATTTATTAACATATTCTAAGCATTTGATCAAAAATCATGATAGCAGAGTAATGGGGTGATCGGAATTCGAGTCAAGAGGCTCAAGTTCGATCCCCAAAACCTTTCCACAAGTACCAATGTGTTTTTTCAAAAAACTTATGTACGATTTATATACGGCTTGAACATAAAAACATCGACGGGCTCACCACCTCTTTCGTTGTCCCAGAAAATGTGTTCGGTGAAAGATGGGTCGAAACGACTTAATTGTCTAGACCTCTGTCTACTCCTGTATTGAGAATGGTGTGAGGATATTTATTCATAAATTTTTTGAACAAGTTAATAAAATATATATTTTTAATTTTTATATTGTGCTTATCATTTCAAAGTAAGCGGGTTCTTGTTTCTAAATTTACGTATTTACTTCGCTCGAGTTTAAGTTTCAGAAAATGTTCTGATTTTTAAACCCTATTGACTTTATTCTAACAATAGCTTTGGAAAAGATTCTGAATTTATTTTTAATTTCGTCCAGCTGAACTCAATTTAATTAACCTATTCGATAGCGTACCTCGCTATAAGAAAGGTTTCCAGTACAACGCTGTCGGCTTTTTACCTCTTCAACGTGGAAATGCAGCAGGCGTTCTAGGTACCTTGGTACCGACCACAAGGACGGTTGTACGATTATTGTAGTTGTTAGTTAATAATTGTCAATGTAATACTAGCATTAGCCCGCTACTTCATACGCGTGAAAGTAGGTATCCATTTATATATTTTTATTTGCATGTGCAAAGAGACTAATCGGCATACGTAAACCTAACTATCTTATTTTACTTTTATTTACCGCGTACATATTAACTGTAGTAGAGCATTTTGGTTGCATGTAGAGAAACTCCCACGATATACAGGTTTGCTGCCATTGCTGTTACATGAATTGGACGGCACGAGCTAGGCCGGACCACAGCTTTGCGGGACAAGACCATGCTTTTCACCGACGTAAAGATCCTGTGCTTTCCTTCGCCTACCCTATCCCCTCCTCCTCTCCCTTCCGCTAATCTTTTTCATCCCGTTACCTATTTCCATTTCGTTTTGAATCTTCAAGAAAGGCAGAAACGATAAGTAAAATTGAGTGACGATATTTATACGGTAAACCATAACGAATAGTTGTGTTCTGTATGATCGGAAAACTGTGTAACAGACTCATCTTACGTGAAAATGAGCCTTTCCTGCAAGTATGATTTGCAGAATCGTCAAGTAAGACATCTTTCATGTTGGCATAAACTTTAAATATTAACTTAATATAACAATTAACTTTCCAAAAGATGACCGGGGTGGAATAGCGGCTTTAAATGGGCTTGATTGTTGGACTTCTTTCACCATCGCGGAGTGGAGTGTGAAGGAAGTGGTTCCGCCGATGCCTTAATGTCACTCTCCTACTCAACCGTGATAGAGATAGAGGCGCGAGGTGGCCGCTCCAAGAATTGAGTCGCAGTGGAAGTGGGTTTTGTTATTGGGTTTAATATTTATACACAGTAAAAGTCACAATAGGTGAATATTCGTGTGATCGGAATTCGAGTCGAGACCCGAGTTCGATCCCCAGGTGGTTGGGCTCGTACCACTGCGTTTTTTTTTTCAGAACTTATGTACGATTAAAAGTCATGCAGCCGTCCGATTTGCCTCTTATTTCGGATTGTACTGAAAATCAGTGCCGGGATTTAGACGTAGAATCCCCGCTATTACTGAATCCAGTCCGTTTCGCGGTCTAACGCTGCAGTGCAGTTGTATTTTTGTCTAATTTATTTTAAGCTTACCTAGTTATTTTTTTTATGAAACGTGCTTAGTTATTGTTGTCAGGCTCTAAAAATTAATATTGATCGCTTGGACAAAAAGACAGCGATGGGCTCATCACATTTCATGTTTTCCCAAAAAAATATCCCAAATGAAATAAGAATCCCATAATGGAAAGTGGGTTGAAAGGACTTAATTGTCTAGACCTTCGTGAAGGTATATATGTTATATGAATTAAAAAATACACTTATTTTTTAATTCAAATATGTATCCTCTATGTAAAATTGTTTGTTCGTGTAATGATTATCGTCAAATTTCATTCAAATCTGTTTGTGTTTTACTCTTGTTATTGTGTGTTTAACAATCATCCACACTCTGAATAACTCTATAATTGTCGTTTTTGACAGTTTCAACTTCATTAATTTTTTAGATAATTATTATTTTGATGATAATTGTACATGTCCTACGTATAGTTCATATAATTTAAGATATTGTGTTCATGACTATGATAAATAAGAAAATTCTTAGTTTTATGTTTGAATGCAATTGTATTAGGTCAATATAAAAGTAATTGCATAAATTTAAAAGGTTACACAACTTTTAAACAATTACGGAACCCTAAAACTAATGACCATAAAATGAAGTCATACTACAGACGAATACTAAATGGAATTCACTGTATATTTTGATATCCACACATTAAAATTAATTATGAATGAGCGATTTTAAAGTAAACTGACATGGGCCGGACTCGAACCCGCGACCATGGCGTACCGTGGCGAAACTCTCCATTTAACTACATGTTTATTATTTGAAAAAATGTATATATTTGAAGCTGATGCAAATATCACGATAGCCGAGTGGATGGGTGTTCGAAATTAGAGTCAACAGAACAGAGTTCGATCCACTGGTAGTTGTATTGGTTGGGGTACTAATGGGTTTTTTCAAAAACTTATGTACAACTTATACTGGCTTGGATATAAAGACGCCGTCAGGCTCACTATATATCACGTTGTCCCAAAAAGAAGGTATTCGGGGAAAGGTGGGTCGAAGGTACTACCTCAGTATTGAGAATAGCATGACGGCATTTTTTTAAAGGCAAAGTGTCCCGGACACTACTATATACTACTACCCTACTAGTCGTGATCGCAGTTCACAACATTCTCTTCCAACATAAGGTCTCAGAAACTACATCAAATCTATATAAAAAAAAGTAATTGGAGTTTTTAGGGTACTGGCCACTAATTCAAATGCTACTTACAATGTTTTCTTATAAAAAATTAAAACAAAAAAATACCTGACAAACATCACCCGGTACCAGCCGCAAACAATCATAAACTACATGTCCCAGATGATTTTTTTCACTGTCCGCCATATTATACGCCAACTCTAACAAATTCATTGTATTTACGATGTTGTGTTCAGATCAATACAAAATGCAATACATCGCACATATGGCGATGCCAATACAATGAAGAAAAATCTCATAAGAACCTTTAACAAGAAAAATTACCACTTTAATTGATTTTTTTTATTATTTATTGATATTTCGTTTTTATCGTTTGCTTTGACCAGTCATTGCTGTCTAAATAATAAATCTTTCAAGGTCTTTAAAAATCTTTGTTACAAATCTGGTACAATCCGTGATTTGATATAAATTATACAGATGTAATATTGTAAGTAAGTAATATGGTATTAAATGAGAAATGAGAAAAAACTACACATTAAAACAACGTATTGCTATGTTATTTACAATAAGGTAAAAAATCTATTTTTATCATAATTATATTAATTTAATTTAAATTTCATTCCCGAGGCATAGTATATAGCACGGAAGAACTTTGATGTTTATGTACTCAAATCATAAGAACGATAAAAATGGTTTTAAATCGGCAAGTTCAATTCAGGCGTCTTATGGAGTAAACGCTGAACGAATGACTCTACTTTGATTTCAAGTAATCGTCTTCCGTCACTAAAATTGATAATTTCAATTTCAAATTATGTGAAGATTTATAATTATTTTAAAATTTAGCAAGTGCTCGATACTGTATTCATCAACATATAGTGAAGCACTACGAATATGTCAATATCTATGTTTCGTCTACGTAAGACGTGCGTGTGTCAAGTAAATGTTGAATTTGAAAGCGAGAGGTATACAAGGATGTCTCGATCCTTGCTTGGAGATCTGTTCTCTCTAGCTAGCCCGTCAGGGACTATATGTAACAAAAAAGGGCTAATTGTTACGTACAATTTAATTGATATCGTTGGCATGGACATAAAGACGACACGTTATACCAAAAATATCTTCGGTGGAAGATGGGTTTAGACTTCTGTCTACCCTTGTATTGGGAATGACGTGAAGATATGGCGGCAATGCCAGGCGTTTAATTCACAATCAGAACCATAATTATTTTTCTAAAATAAAAGTAGCCTAAGTTAGTCTTCATAACATCAGCTATCTGTCAGTTAAAGTCCTGTTAAAATCGGTCCAGCCGTTTCAGAGATTAGCCGGAACAGACAGAATATATATATATATATATATATATATATATATATATATATATATATATACATATATATATATATATATATATATATATATATATATATATATATATATATATATATATATATATATATATATATATATATATATATATATATATATATATATATATATATATATATATATATATATATATATATATATATATATATATATATATATATATATATATATATATATATATATATATATATATATATATATATATTCAAATACATGTAGTAAAAAACGGTTATTTCATTATTACATAGAGACAATCCAATTTTATTTATATGCATAGATTACGTTAAATAAAACATCTAAATACGAAAATATTGTTTATTTCAAATAATTCTACATTTATTGTGAACAATACCAACGAAAACTTAAAAAGTACAAAACAAATTTATTCAAATTCAACTGCAACACATAAATTATAATATTTTAAACCTGTCAATCGAAGTGCATTACTCCCTCGAAACAGTATTAATTATGGCACTGATATTGTTACCGACCATACTTGTTTATGTTTTTTTAGCAATAAACAAATGGACAACATCAATCTTTTAATAATGATTTGTTATTTACTGACAGGCATCGGAAAAGCTGCCAGACAAAACTCAATCGTACGGTACTTGTTGAAAGATACGAAACGCTACAGCAACATGAATTAATGTAATAAATAAATACATACATAGGGGACATCATCATACATTACCATACATACATACAAAACATACAGACCTGTGAAAATTCAGAAAGTGCTTTCGTACATTGACCCATGAGGGAATCGAACCCGGGACCTCCGACCTGGCGACACCATGAAAACCGATGTGTCACTCGTTCACGGAGGTCATCATATATAATGGACATATAGAACATGTCCAATATTGCGCCCTACTCAAGAGTTAAGTATAATTAATACATAAAAGAATACACGCACATATTTAAACACAAATTTCAATCACATTGGAGCAGTATTTTAAAAAGCATTACATTAGACATTCAAGACGATACTCTAGACATTTCAATCATATACCGAACATAAACATATATACGTTTATTACAACTAAATCTATAAGAAAACAAAAAATCATACTGCTTAGCTTTTTAAAACAAATTATAAACTATTGAAATAACTTTTTTATATACGGAAATAATTACAATAATATTACCTTGTAACCCATCATGTAACGCACACGAGGGTTCAAAATGTCTCGTCATACGCAAAGGTCACTAACACATGCAAACCCATTCACTCACACATCGCAGTATGATAAACAAACCGCATGTTTTTTTTTAGAATCTATCTATAGCACGTCTATTGGTTTTTTTATTGTCTGCATCGCATCCGTAAATATATACTGTGGATGATGATGCTATTTCTTTAAAAAAAATATCATCCATCAAACAATAACTTAAATTTTATACAAAATATACATGGCAACATACGTTTTCTTCATTATATAGAATAGAGTACTATATAATACGTATTAAGAAAATGAACGGTATTACATGAATACTTTTGTTTCATCATAATCTTCAATGGTTTTGGGGACCTTGAACGAATGAGTGAAAACTTCAGTCTTCATTTATTCATCATTCAGCGTGAATGGTGGGTGTGTGTGTGTATGTCTTAAATTTCGGCCTAAATTATGGCTATGTGGTTTTTGAAATCATTATGGGAGTTGTAGAAGACAACGTATGGTTAAAAGTACATCAACATTATGTTTTGCTGTATGGTTTTTTATATTTTTTATTTTTGAAAACCAACAGGTAAAAAGTATTAGTATAAAACATGTTTATAAACAACTGATAGATAATTATCCCATTTCCCGTCCCGTGAGTATCGTAAAAGTCAACAAAGGGAAACAATCCAGTTTTAAATTATCTCTCATATTTTACTTTTATTAATCAACTATACTATTTTTCATTGGATCATAAATTCTTTGATGTGCAATAATGAATATTCTATCTATCTACAAATAACAGGGAATGTATTGCACCATCTTCTATAACGACATATAAATGCAACAGTAGTTACAAGTTGCAATAGGCGTCTGCTAGGCCTAGCAAAAAGTACTGTTTTTATTAGAGCCATGGTCATGCATGGCCAGAGTTTAGCTAATAAAAATAAAAGTATATCAGTTATTAAATTTTCAAATGTATTCCGAATTTGAATATTACAAATATAATCAAGACATTAAATATCCTAATGTTTATCTCAAAATGTAATCCCATAACATTTGAAATGCATACATTATACAAGAAGTTTTTCATACACACCTATCCTCATTATTATAAAATATATAACACACACATTCATAATACATAAATGTAAGATAACAGGTACAGTTCAAATAACAAATAACATTTGGTTTGGACAATTACATCATCTAAGCAAAGTCTTGCTGCACTATTAAGATCTCCTTTTGAAGATTACCAGATCCGATCTTGCAATTTGGCATCACTTGCAATCCTTCCATTCTGGAAATAGCATGTCATATATTAGTATTTACTTAAAAAACATATCTAGCGACTTTGTCTTCGAGGCTAAGTATTGCGGGTTCGAATCCCGCAAGGGGTAAAGATTTGTGTGATGTGACGTCCATTCTCTAGACCTCTGCCTATCCCAGTATGGGAAATTGATTGGAGACAGGTAAGTCAGTCTTTTCAAATTTTTTTCAAACGTTTCATAACTTTTACATTTGAATAACACACATACATAAAACTTAAATTATTATTTTATAAAATTCGAAAGTGCATCCTTTTACATAACATATTTAGTTCAGGAAGAGATAGCATAAAGAAAGCGTAAATTAAATTCCATTGAAATGTGGCATGCAAATCACATATATTGCTCTAACCACAAATTACCTAAAGCACTTTTACTATGGAATCAAAAATGAATGAAAGTACCACAAACATCTAGACCCAAGACAATGTAGAAAGAGTTTTCTGCATTGATAATTCCGGTATTCCAATCCAGGACCTCAGAGCTGGCAAATATGAAACCTGTGTATGCCACTCGGGCACGGACGTCATGAATACTGCTCAATACTTAGCAGAGAATTAATCAAACTGCAGATATAAATCTTAATGCATTAATTGTTATAAATAGTTGCCAATTATTATAATAATTGCCATAAAATGAGTGATTCCATTAAATAATTTATATTCAATACTCACTCATGCAATTTGTTACAGCCATCAATGTCGACTTCACACCTGATACATTGTTCGGAGCAGTTCCTAATGACAGTGCCGTCCAGTTTCACTTGTGACCCAGAATACATCTGAATGCCGACGCCGCATTGATTTAACACACATTTCCTTAGTTCCACCTGAAAATATTTGCAACTATAATACATACATAATTAAAATTTTTGATAGCCACTGTAGCCGAGTGGCTGGGTGATCGGGGTTTGGAGTCAAGAGACCGAGTTCGATTTCCAGGTGGCAAGCTCGTATCAATGAGAGACTAGAGTTCGATCCCCAGGAGGCAGCAGGCTCGTAGGCAAAAGGATTGGCCTTTTTTAATGCCAATCCTTTTGACTTTTTTAATGAGTTTTTTTTAATTAATTATATTGTTGGCCTAAAGACGGCGATGGACTCACCACCTATCATGTTGTCCCAAAAAATGTCTTTGGTGGAAGGTGGGTTGAAAGGACTTAATTGGGATTGTATTGGGAATGGCGTGAACATATTTTTTAAGGCTTCATTAATGATTAAAACCAAAGTTTAACAATAAATAGCATAGATAGCATTATCATTTTTGTTGAGGGTATTCATATTATTGTGAAGGGTTGGTTCATGAATAAATCAGTTATTGTCTCACTATAAACATGTTTATAAAAAGTGCATACCTGTGCTCCTCTGTGAACAACTATCCCAGAGTAGAAATTCTCGAAGGTGCAGTCTTCAATCAGAGTTTTAGCACCAGCCATTGCCACAATGCCTTGTGCGAAATCACTCTATAAATTAAAAAAAATTTTGATTTATTTAATCTTTGATAATGAATTAAACAATGAATAAGAAAGAATGGATATTAGAAGAATATTATAGCATAGATAGCATTATCATTTTTGTTGAGGGTATTCAGATTATTGTGAAGGGTTGGTTCATGAATAAATCAGTTATTGTCTCACTATCAACATGTTTGTGTTTGTGTTTTTGAAATCACAACATGGTGGCATTGTTGGAATGTTGTCATAACTGTAAATTTATGAGCATTAAGGTGTGAGCATTAAGATCCATTGACCCCACTGAAAACTAAGGCCCCCATACTTTGGAAGCTGTAAAACATCAGTTGTTACAGGGCTATTTAGTATCAGAAGTGAATAAATGTGACACTCAGACTCATACATACATACATTTACATAACATATTTAGTTCAGGAAGAGATAGCATAAAGAAAGCGTAAATTAAATTCCATTGAAATGTGGCATGCAAATCACATATATTGCTCTAACCACAAATTACCTAAAGCACTTTTACTATGGAATCAAAAATGAATGAAAGTACCACAAACATCTAGACCCAAGACTATGTAGAAAGAGTTTTCTGCATTGATAATTCCGGTATTCCAATCCAGGACCTCAGAGCTGGCAAATATGAAACCTGTGTATGCCACTCGGGCACGGACGTCATGAATACTGCTCAATACTTAGCAGAGAATTAATCAAACTGCAGATATAAATCTTAATGCATTAATTGTTATAAATAGTTGCCAATTATTATAATAATTGCCATAAAATGAGTGATTCCATTAAATAATTTATATTCAATACTCACTCATGCAATTTGTTACAGCCATCAATGTCGACTTCACACCTGATACATTGTTCGGAGCAGTTCCTAATGACAGTGCCGTCCAGTTTCACTTGTGACCCAGAATACATCTGAATGCCGACGCCGCATTGATTTAACACACATTTCCTTAGTTCCACCTGAAAATATTTGCAACTATAATACATACATAATTAAAATTTTTGATAGCCACTGTAGCCGAGTGGCTGGGTGATCGGGGTTTGGAGTCAAGAGACCGAGTTCGATTTCCAGGTGGCAAGCTCGTATCAATGAGAGACTAGAGTTCGATCCCCAGGAGGCAGCAGGTCAGGCAAAAGGATTGGCCTTTTTAATGCCAATCCTTTGACTTTTTAATGAGTTTTTTAATTAATTATATCGTTGGCTTGGACCTAAAGACAGCAATGGACTCACCACCTACCAAAAAATGTCTTTGGAAGGTGGGTAGAAAGGACTTAATTGTCTAGACTTCTATCTACTTCTGTATCAGGGAATGGCGTGAAGATAATTAATTTTGTCATTATTAATATATATTAATACCGACAATAAATTACGTCTGTCGTTAAATTTCATTAAATTAAATTAAGCAATTTTTGCATATACAACAAACTTATGTTTAAGTTTGTATATTTGTTATATTATATCAAGAATAGGATAAATGTGGCATATATAAAACATGTTTATAAAAAAGTGCATACCTGTGCTCCTCTGTGAACAACTATCCCAGAGTAGAAATTCTCGAAGGTGCAGTCTTCAATCAGAGTTTTAGCACCAGCCATTGCCACAATGCCTTGTGCGAAATCACTCTATAAATTAAAAAAAATTTTGATTTATTTAATCTTTGATAATGAATTAAACAATGAATAAGAAAGACTGGATATTAGAAGAATATTATAGCATAGATAGCATTATCATTTTTGTTGAGGGTATTCATATTATTGTGAAGGGTTGGTTCATGAATAAATCAGTTATTGTCTCACTATCAACATGTTTGTGTTTGTGTTTGTGTTTTTGAAATCACAACATGGTGGCATTGTTGGAATGTTGTCATAACTGTAAATTTATGAGCATTAAGGTGTGAGCATTAAGATCCATTGACCCCACTGAAAACTAAGGCCCCCATACTTTGGAAGCTGTAAAACATCAGTTGTTACAGGGCTATTTAGTATCAGAAGTGAATAAATGTGACACTCAGACTCATACATACATACATTTACACATAACAGCTGATTAAAGTCCACTGCAGGACATAGGGCTCTCCCATAGGGAGGATTTGCCATAATCGCCACACCTGGCAAGCGGATTGGCGATCGCAGTACCAGACCACTCGCACCTCAGATGCTGCTGCCCATTTTTAGCGATGGTTATCCCATCATCTAACAGTTGTCATAACGATATTCAAGGCTGTTTCCATTAGTCGCCTCTTACGACACCCACGGAAAGGGAGTGGCAAATTTCTTACGCCATTACTACACACATCTCAGACACACCACCTAATTATTACTTTAATTATAATATAAATTTATTACATAATGTTTATTTAAATTTAACTATAATATTAATTCATAGCTTAATTTCTTTTTAATGATTAGAACATTTTTTTTATTATTATGACAACCAACCTGTGAGCTTTTTGACTCATCAGCTAACATACAATTTTTGATATGCAGTGATCCAGAGCGCATCACTATTATGGTGTTAACTTGTGCACAATGTAGAGTTAGGTCTTGAAGCCTACAGTCCTCGCTCAGCATTAACAGGCACGATCTCATATCAGTTGCAGACAGTGTAGCACCTGTAATAAAAGATTTATTTAATGTTGTATTTCACATAATATAATATTTATTATTTTCTAGAGTGCCGTGTCTCGACAACTAAGTTGTTCGGAAATTTATCAGCAAACTCAAGTTTCAATTAACCCATAAAGAAAGCTATTGCCCAGGAGCTTTTTGAAGCTTTGAACTAAAAAATTATTATTTTTGTTTAAGCTGAGGTTTCCAAGGTAACATCATCTTTGTGGTCTTGTGTTTTAATCCAGTAAGTAGTACTAACACCACTATTTCTAAATTATCTTAGTTCTGTTTGTTTTTAGTACCCTTGACGTTTACAATCCACATCACACACATCCCCATGTCACAAATGCTTTTAGATTAGAGTAATTTGTATGGTATTGTCTACATTTATAAATTATTTAATTAATTCATTTATTTATTTCTTTGTTTCTTGCTACATACTCACCATTAAAACTGCAGATAGATATCTGTGATAAAGGCATTTCTGGCATCTCATATTGTCGACTGCAGATAACCACCTCATCAGGTTCTAAGGAAAGACCATCATCAGGAGACACTACAACCGTTAGATTGTGTTCGGTGGTCAGCCGGGATTTGAGGAACTTCGATATTTCGTCGAATTCGGTTATGGAGCCTCCTTGCCACAGTGCAACAACCTATTATATCATATAGTTTACATAAAATATATAAATTGTAGCATTGTTGTGATCACAAATATAGACAGATAGATATATATAGATAAGAAGAACATCACATACATTGATCTGATCCCAAAGTAAGCGCTTAAGCACTTGTAGTATGCAATCAGAAACAATGAAGGCACCACAAACACCCAGGCCCGAGAAAATGTAGAAAAATGTGTTTTCTACATTGACCCGACCGGGAATTTAACCCGGGACAGGAAAACCGGTGCGTACGCCACTCGTCCATGGAGGTCGTCAAAAATAAAGGATATTTTTGAAGTTATGCTTCTTTTGGCGCTTTAGGGAAAAATTATGAGGATAAATTTTTACGATGCATGCAGTGTGCGCATGTCACAAAAACCGACATCCTGAAATAAGCTCTGTATAAAATTTTTATAAAGATGTTTATCTTGTTACACCAAAGAAGTATAATTTCTTACAAGCGTACACACACATTTTTTTAAGTCCTCGTAATCTTCCATATGGGGAGTAGGCATAAGTCTAGACGGCGAAGTACTTCGTCAACCCTCTTTTAGCCATAACTTATAGCCATAGTGTACAACTAACGGTGCAATATAAATTCACACGTATATGCGAATATTTAAGTAAATATTACTTTTATATTCATATATACATATAAACATCATTGACTTAAGAAAAAACATTCATATTCATCACACAAATGTTTGGTGCTATCTGGCAGGATTCAAATCCTTTATGAAACAGCCTTCAAGCCTTTAGCTTTGAAGGCGGATCACTACCATATCGGTCTCAAAGATATAAATCAATTGGATAATAATTTGAATACATTACTTACATTCCTTTTGTTCTTATTTTTCTGCCACCTGTACTTATTTTTAGCTAAATATTGTTCCCGTATCAATGGATTCTCGTAAAGAGTCCATTTTGACATTAGACCATCTAAGCGTGCATTCATCTCGGCACATACGGATATGTAGTTTGCGGGTAGTAGAGAATCTAAAACATTAATCAATATATATTAATATATGCTACGTGTTATTTGTCACTCCTGCTGTAGTATCACTATGGTAACAGCTTACTAATAAATGTTAAATGCCTCTGAAGGTAGACCCCTCCCCCATGGTAAGGTTCGCCATAATGGCTTAGCTTGGCAAGCGAATAGGCAATCAGGTACTGCACCTGACGCCTTACTCCTTGTACACTGCGCTTTAGACACTGCCCATTACCTGTCTGCTGAAATCAGATGTTTCTTCTGGCGGCAGCCAGCAATTTTAATGCTTTTTCCTTCAACGCTTCCTACAACACCCACTGGAAGAAAGGGGATGATATATCTTAATGTCGATACAACACGGCTATCATGGCAGCTATGATGGTAGTGAAGGTTGTTATCCCTTTTTATATATGTAACCCTGACCAATATTAAAAGTCACGATAGCCGAGTTGTTGGGTGGTCGGAATTTCGAGTCGAGATACCCGAGTTCAATCCCCAGGTGGCAGTACCAATGACTTTTCAAAAACTTATGTACGAATTTCATCATTGGCTTGGACATAAAGGCGGCGACGGGCTCACCACCTGTCACGTTGTCCCGAAAATATCTTCGGTGGAAGGTGGGTCAAAGGGACTTAATTGTCTAGACTTGACCTCTGTCCTCTTTTCTGACCAATATTAGGTAGAAAAGCCAGTAATTTATAAAAGTAGGGAATAGTTACCATCATCATCTGCTAATATTCCATCGCAAAGAGAAGAGTCAAGGTCTTTTAGCTTCTCATGAGCATCAATAGCACTGTTTCGTAACAGGGTTATTGACCGAGCTACACAATTTGGTATTGTACCCTTGTGTATATCAGTCCAGAGGCGCATACGATCTTCAATTGTATTTGGCAACAGAACTTTATCATCCTGATCATCCCATGGCATCCATATGTTGTGATAAAAGAACCTAAAATTAAAAAATCTTTATAATCTCTCATCCATCTCATCTCTATAGAAGAAAAATATCTTCTGTTTAATAAAATAATAGACTGAAGAAAGAAAAGGAATGGCAATTGGTTAATAATAACAAATGATATTTAAACAATTTTGATAAAACTTAATTCTAATAAATAAATAAATATCTTCACCCAATTCCCAATACAAGGGGTATTATATATATCGGGAATAGCATGAAGATATTTATTTATTTCATTTCATATTTCATAGACAGAGGTCTAGTCTAGACAATTAAGTCCCTTAGACCCACCGAAGATATTTTCGGGACAACGTGACAGTTAGCGAGCCCGTCGCCGTCTTTATGTTCAAGCCAACGATATTATTCGTACATAGGTTTTTTGAAAAACCCATTGGTACGAGCCTGCCACCTGGAGATGGAACTTGGGTCTCTCAACTCAAAATTCCGAGCTCCCAACCACTCGGCTATCGTGACTTTAATTAAAATTAATTCTGTAAAATTTATTCTCAAAGTAGAATTTGCTTCCTTTGGCTATATATTTACATATAACATATTTTATGTATGCATAGCTGAAGTACTTGAAATTTGTAATTATATACTGTCCTATGTACAGTTTCATACTTCTGTTTTAAGTATACTATGGAAACTATACTGTGCTAATTTGACTTCCTTAATTAGAATTCATTTAATTATATTGACTTAATTTGAATTACTATAAAAGGTATAGACATCTTTATAGGTTCAAAAAGCAATTTAAAATTATAAAGGATCTTTGACAATTTATGAATTTCTTACACTTGAACATATACAAACAAATATATAGATAAACATCCATGCCCACACATTAAATCTAACTAGTAATTGTTTATACAAAAGTATACTATGTTAACATATAGTAAAAAAATGTTAAAAAATAACCCACACAAACATAGGCAAATCTGATCCAAACAAATAAGTAATGCTTATGCTTTTTGATGTTCTTTTTTAACATTTTATACAAGCAAAAGCATATACATTAATCATATTTTTATTTCATCTTAATTTAATCAGAACAACTTATTTAGAATACACTTGTAGACCAATGGCATACATATGCTTTGTAACTTTATATTCATTTTCTTGTGCTCTATATAATTTTTTTTTAATAAGTCAAAAACATTGCTAGCCTAGTCTCTTATACTGTCATAATTGAACTATTTAATGAGCTTACACATATTTAAGGTGAAACAAACAGTATTCTTCCTACTTTCACAACATAACTGTGCCCAACTGTGTAAAATGACTGTGCCTAACACTTAGACATGCACAAAAATAAAATAAAATTTACACCTTAATAGGTCAATGAACTCTGCTGTCGAAGCAGCATTGACACATTGCTCTCTTTGCTTGATGGTTGGCCATAGTTCTATCAATGGTACATCTGTAATTCTCTCTGGTAAAGTAACAGCCTCATGCTGAACACTTAGCACATCCACGCTGGCTACTAATTCTTCAAAATCCACAGATGTTACTGTTACATAGGCAACACAGGGGAACCTCACTTCTGAAAATTTAGATTATTATCTTTTTTTTAAGTTATTTTAAAAATAAATCAGAATCTCAGTCACAAATCATAAACATTTGCTTCTATGTTTACTTTAAGAGCATATGCTCCTGAAATGAAATATTTACATATATGACAATTTGAGATTTTATAAGTAAATCTATATCAGTCTCATTTTCCAATTTCAAAACACCTAAAATGGAATATTACCTAATGTATGGAAATCTTTGCCCCAGACATGCCCTGGAATTTATTCAGTGTTGCATTTTTACACTGCAGTTGTAATTAACACTAAGTTATCAACCATATCTTCCCAAATACTTGCTAAAAATTCAATTCAATTCAGTTCCTAGGGCAGTTTAGTCACTGTAAAGTCTATTATTCACTATAACAGTTTAAGTTAATAAAAATGTATGTTATTATATAAATGTTTTGTACCAAATTTTTTGCAGAAATCTTTTGACAACTTCCACAATGCATCCCAACCAACAGGTTCAACTAAAAGTTC